>VXAX01004279.1:349223-562026 GCA_013399835.1 Leptocoma aspasia | reverse complement strand
TTAAACTTTATATATTTATCTATAAAAATAAGCAGAGATAAGCTGTTCTAATAAGTGCATTTTAACTTGTCCAAGGTTGGTAGAGGGTTCAGTAAGTCAGCAGTTGTTGTTTATCAAATTGATCATGTCAGTGCCACTACTTTTTTATAACCAGATCTGAAAGGAAGATTGTGTNNNGATTGTGTACAAAATATTTCCCCTGGTAGCATTGCTTGCTCCTGCCTAGGAGGTACAAGGCTGCACTACTCTTATGGAACAAGTCTCATCATTTTCTTAATTAAGAATAAATAAAAGACAAAAGAGCCTTCATTCATCTGATTAAGTAGATAATAAAAACACAGGCTACCCTTAAGCACAATTGCTGATTAAACCCTTAGATGCGGAATAAACAGGCTGAAGAAAATTTTAATACATAAATGTGGGACTGATCTACTAAACAGCCAAAAAACTATCCCTAATTGGGAAGATGCTGCACAAGGGAAAACAGAGACCAAAGGGGCGAATACATCATTCCTGTAAACAGCAGTTTGCATCAGGGCCATGCAGCTGGGGGCAGGTAGCTTGGCCTGAGGATGTGTCTCCAGTGCTGTGGTGGGGAGGCACCCCCAGGCACCAGGAGCAAGCCTGGAGGAGCCTTGCACTGCCAGGGCAGCTGGTGTGGGCAGGGGTCTGGGGGCTGTACCAGGCCTGCAGCCCAGTGGTTTGGGCATCAGGAGAGGGGAAAGGAGAACTTAGCATTTTCTCTGCCCAGCAGTGGGACTGGCAGCAGCATCCTTCTACTCTTCACCAACAGGGATGACTTGCTAGGGTCAAGACTGGTTTTGTGATATTTGGAGAAGTTCAGGTGGCAACATAAAAACCATTTGGATTTCAGTCAAAAAAGAGACCCCCTTCACTGATTTATTAGCATTTATTTGTGGCAAGTGTGATGTGACTAAACCTTACAAACCAAAGATCTCAGCAGTGTTTATCTGTTTGCAGCGCACTGCATTGCCACTTACCCGGCAGTATTAAATAGGCTTGGATGCACCAGCAAGCTCTTTGCCCTATACCTGATGGTTCTGTTTCATTCCCAAGCTCCTGTGCTCAACCCTGCCCCACTTTCAGGTCCTGCTGTTCCATTTTTAAGCATAAGTGTGGCAGATGTCACTGGCACCAGCAGTTGCTGTCCTGATACAGCTGTCAGCAACTGCAGAACTGAGAGGCTTGTGAGTGAAGGGCTGAATCCTGGTCTGCATCAGTAATGCCATGAATCACATTGGAGAGTGGTGAATTTGAAGGCAGTCCTGGCAGCCACCTGGTCAGAGGGGTGCAGAGCAAAACCTCCTACAACTACGGTTACATAACAAGACTTAGCTCTCATGTAGCTGAATGCAAGACAGTGTTGCATGTTTCCAAGTGCTGGGAAAACAGCATTAGTTTTCCTTTCATTTACTAAATATATTTTTTATTTCTTCTTTCAATGAATGAACTTCAATAGCAAAAGTCTTAGAGGATGTGGGATAACTGATCAGATACAAACCCAAACCAATTACTTAATTTATTCCAAAGCCTATCTGCAAGGACATTAACCAGGACAGATCAGCTGGGAAGACTTTACTTTTCATTTCTGGGAAACAGCTAATACCCCCAAAGAAACTACTGTCTTGTTCTCCTCTGGATACTGCATCTCCTAATTAGCATAATGTATTTAGTCTGCTCTGTTTGATTTTTCACCCACAGAGGCTGTGAAGCTTCTGCTCTTAAACTTGGACTTGCAGTTACCTCCCCTGGGTAGCAGTGATGCCCCTGTACCACACAGACTCCTCTTTGCTGGAGCTGGGAACAGCAAGGAGAGCACTGTAACTCACTGCCTGCTTCCTGCTTACTCCCCTGTCAGGAGAACAGGGTGATGGGGCAATACCCTCTGAGAGAAGGTGGATGCTAAGGCAGAGCAGGGCTCAGACATGGGACATGGCTCTAAATACCTAACATAAAGTGACCACATTCCTTACATGTCTTGGCTACTCTGTGCTCTGAAGTTTCTACTTTGCCCTATCACTCAGTGAAGCAGGTGGAGGAAGAAATGCTGCCATTTCCATTTGGGTCTGTGCCTTTGTGGCACATCCTCCCACCTGTGGCAGGCAGAGCCCTTTACATTTGGAGGTACAAGGACCAAACTCAGGTGATGCAGTAAGAGGTTTCTGTATGAGACAAGTTTGTCTTTTCCATATGACTTCCATTCCTAGTAAGAGAGTTTTTAAAAGAAACTGGCCTTTGAGTGTTGTCTTCCTTCACTATTCATGTTGCTTTCACTTCTTGTATAGCGTCCCTCTTGTGCTTCATCTTACAGTCATGTCCTATTTTCAGCTCACAGCTCTTCCATCTCTATTCCTCTCTCCTTTATCGGTTCATCCACAGAAAAAAAAAATTCTGAGGCAGAAACTCACTTTTTAGGGCTGTTCAGGCAGGTTAAAAATATTTCAACCAGAGGAAACAATCTGAAGGGTTTCAGAGGCTCACAGTCTGTATGGGGAAGTGAGCTGGCAATGCTGAACAGTTCAGGTATTGCTGGCATGACTCAGAGCTCAGCTCTAGATCAGCACTGCCCTGACCACAACCATCCAGACCAGCGACCATCCTTCAGGCCAACTCAAGCCCTACACATTTTGCAGAGAGGAGAGTAGGTCTCCTTTGAACAGTCAGCCTCTCTCTTGGCAGCATTCTCAGCTGGGTATTACCTTGAGAAATCTGATGTAACCTGAGCAGGGCATTGCAGTGGCTGTCATCCAGAGACCCCTTCCACCACAAAGCCCTCTGTGAAAACATGATCTTGATGAAATGGAGCCTGTGGAGGTGAGTGCCAGGAAGGAAGTGGCTTGATCTACATTCTCAGAAGCAATTGCCTGGTGCATTCAACTCCATGTTCCTTGCTGAATACACAGGACCATGCTGCTTTAGAAAAAACAGAGCAAGGATGATAGGAGAGTATCTGCTTCAGCACAATGATGAGGTCCCACTGAGAGTGGCCTCTGGATTGACTTCCAGGAAATAACTGGGATATTTCATAGTTTCAGGGTCAGTGATGCTTGTGGAGATGGATATCTGTCTACGCACCATGGCTGCTCACACAGTTTCTCACCTGTGTGGGCTGCATGGCAGCCAGAGCTGCTGAGGTTCCATCTGTGCCACAACACTTCAGATGCCTTGTTCTCCTGCTGAAGGAGGCAGATTTAGGGCTGAGCAGTGGTGTCTGGTACAACAGGACCACATAACCCTCACATACCATAGCAGCAGCATCCCCATTTTCCAGGCTAGGGGAAGGATCTGCTCCCAAATTCTCTTCTGTGCATTTGAGAAATCTGCTTGACAGCATCTAAGAGGCAGGGAAAAGCACTGAACAGGGTAATACATGGAGATTGCTGTATGCATATCAGCCAAATAAAAGAAACCCTAATGGGGTACATTCTCCAAATTTCCTCCCCTGGAAGCTCTTCACAAGGTAGTTGAGCCAGTGGCTCTGACACCACCATGATATGCACGAGGTCTGGGCTGGGGATGGTTTGAGATAACAGTGTTGTGACTCTCTGGAGCAATCTTCAGTGATGAATGTCTCTTTTGCTGCAGCTGGGAAAGCTAGGTGGTTTCAAGGTATACCTGTTTAGTTATGTCAGACCTGGAGATCATGGACCTCTGGTGACTACTGGGTTCTTGCAGCCTTTGTCACAGGCCATACACTAAGCACTGGGTAACTTGAGCACTGGAGTGGGAACAGCTTGCCATCTTCAAAGACCACATTCAAATCTCATGCCTGTCTTCTCTGCTATCCTAAAATTGTGCATTTCATCCAGTCAATGCCAAAGGAAGAAATTCAGTATTACTTTTGCATCATGTATGGGAAAACTCATACATATTATCATGTATGATTTGCAGTTTTAATGGGCATCAAAAGTATGTCAAGACAGCAAGTCTGGGGTGCACAGATGTTGAAAAGTATAATTCCTTGTATACTGAGGAGAAGGAGACAAGATACAGCAGATATATCAGAGCCAGTTGTACTTTACTGGCTTGCTCATTTGGTTTCACAGGGAATCCTCAATCCCTGAGGACTGAGCTAGATTATTTTTAACTGTTTTGAGAATGAATGTCAGGTACACAACTCCTCTTTCCTTGTAAATCCTTAATACTTGCAAACAAGTGGCCAAATGTTTTTGACATGGTTACAGAGGTAATAGTTGCGTTAGTTATTTAGAAGATGACTTTGGAAAAATACTCAGAGGAAATGGCTCTAGCAGCAACACTTTGAACATTTCAGCTGTTTTACTTCAGCTTCATGATTTCTATTTTGTAGAAAAAAATGCTATTAAAAATGGCCTTTTGTTCTTTTGCTTTTTTGTTCCTTCCTTGTCAGGTTTGTTCAGATTACAAGTCAAAACAAAGCTTTTTCTTCTGTTCTGTGGTATAGATTTACTGTCAGAGAAAAATTGGCCTTTTGTTATAAATGCTATAATAGACAACAGGCAGATGGTAATAAACCACGTTGAATTTCCAATGTCAAAAGCCAAATGCCCAATGTGGTGCAAAAGCCACAGCTCTGCAGTCAGGGGTCACCCAGGAGTGGAAAGGTTTCAGGTGAGACACTGCTGTGCTGGATTTGGCCATCATCATATATTTCAGGTTGACAGCTTGGCTCATTTGCTGAACCTCCTGGGCTGGGCCAGGTTTAATCTCACTGTCAGCTAAGAAGGGCTTATGGATTATCTTTTCTTCACCAGTTATATTAGACACTGAAAGAATACATTGCTGTGCTTGGTTGCCTCAAAGAGCAGTGTCTGTGTGGCAGTAGGAGCTCTTTGCAGCTCCTGGATGCAGAGATGATGATGACCCTACCAACAGTGGCTCCTGGAGGATATTTGCCTAAACTCCAGCTGGAGCAGGGTGCCTTTTCATGTCTTCTTTCCACCTGTATAACTGTCTGTCAGGAGTTCCTATAAGAGACATTACTGTTGTAGTAAAAATACTCAATGATCCACATTTAACATAGGTCAGAGAAATTCTCATTTTCAACCAGTGCCTAAGACAACCTCAACAGGTGAAGGCTGAAATGTCCTGTATTTTTCAGAAGACATATTAAAAATCCTTACACAAAGAAGAAGTGCTCTATCACTCTTCCCAAGTGCAGCCATGGCCTCCTGAAATCCTGACACCCAATATTGGTTTCAGCTCCGGGCCAGAGCTTTCTGAATACTGACAGTGAGTGCAGGTGTTTGATGTTCTGCTTTTTGATGCCTCACACAAGGCAGATCCTTTGTTTTAAGGAGTCCTTTACTGGAGCACATGAGAAATATCTATCAGCTGGACCTGCTATAAGCTCATGTGACTTCTCCTCCAAAACCACCTTCCCTACCAGAGACACTGCCAAGAAACAGAGAACAGAAGAGTGTTTGGGAGCAGATCCTTTCCCCAGTCTGGAAAAGGGCAATACTGCTGCTCTAGCACATGTGGGGGATGTGGCAGAATGTGGTACCAGATCCCACTGCTCCTCCTCTGCTTCTCCAACCCAAGGATGTCAAGCTCTCCAGGTGATGTCAACAAACACATATCCTCTGAGCAGATGAGGCACAACAAACACGTATCCTCTGAGCAGATGAGGCACAAGCCTCTGCAGTTCCGGGCTTTTATCTGCCTCTCTGCCCAAGGAGTTGGGTGACTCCTGGGTGAGCACCAGCCTAAGTTTGGTAGCACACAGGGAAGCAGGGTTGCATATCTTTTAGCATCTGGACATGAAGATGGACCTTCGACAGCAGCTGCCCAATCCATTTGTGTCTACAACACCCCTTGCTGTTGCTGAAACCCAACACCCCAGCTCTAGATTACCCTGGCCATGAAGTACTTGAACTTACTTGGGACACTCAGAGGTTAAAATGCAGACAGAGCAGTAGGGTGGTTGCAGACCAGAGCATAAACTCAAAACTATCCCTACAAGTCTGTGAGGGAGATACCAACTATCTGGTCTTCCCTTTAGCATGGCCAACACAACAGTACTTTCCTGTGGACTTCCCTGTGATAATTGATTTTTCAAGTAGACAAAATAATTTCCAAAGTATGCAAACCTGGGCAGGGGAAAAAAAAAAAAAAAGCCAGTAAAGGAGAATTCCCACATAGATTTAAAGACCAGAAAAGAAATTCAAGCAATTCACCTCTTCAGAAGGGGACACCTCATCTTCAATTAAATTGAGTATTCCATCATCCAAGCCCAGCTATTTTACTGATGAATGACTCTGCTGAAAGTCTTTGTTTTCCTGCTAGCTTAAATTTTTCCAGGATCAGCTTCCAGTCATTAGAGTCCCATTTTAATGTCATTGCACAAATTGATGGTACATATCTTCTAGATTCTTGTACCTTAGGCCTTCCCCTGGATCTCAAAAACTTTAATGCCAAAATATAATTTGTTCTCATTAGCAGTATCTTGGGACTGCTGTGTGAAGGGACCAAGAACGTTGGATGTATTAGGCTTTAGCTAAGACACAGAAGAGGATGCAGCAGTAAGCAAAAAAGCAGTAAGTGCTGGAAGGAAGATAAAGCAGGTACTTCTGTGAGCCTTCTCCCCCAAGAACAGGGTGATACAGTGAAAAAGCATAATGTAAGCCCTGTCCAAATTAAAACTGATAACTTGAAACAGGCCTTGCAGGCTAGATGATAAATCTTTGCAGCTCACTGCCCTCTCCCAAAGTGCTATCAAGATTTTGCCTGCAGCATGAGCCCCCCTGTCCCAGCAGGGTGATCCCTGCTTTGCCCCTCACCAAAGCCTGTGACTGTCCATGCAGGAGGAGGGAATGCTCCTTCAGGCTGTGGTGGTAGAACCACCCGGCCCTTGAGCTGCACTATGATCCCAGAAATGCTTGTGCGGCCTCGGCCCTGATGAACAGCACCTGCTTTTGCCAATACCTTTGCTGGTGATTCTTTGAGCAACCTAAGACTGTTGTAACAGAGTCCCACTGACTGACAAGCATGGGGGTTTTGTTGTGAGGACTCCATTAACTTTAGACCTTTTTTTTCAGGCCAAAATTTTTGGTTCTGGATCTTGCCAAGTTGTTGTTATGAACATATTATAAGTTTCTCTATCTGTAAGCCTTCTGATCATTTTCCCATAAGAGAACATCCTTTTGCTGTTCTTTTACTCTGTATAAGCTTTCTGTAAACAATATATCTAGTGTTCTTCAAAAACATTTTAGAATTCCTCAGCTCTCCTCCTTGAGAGGAGAAAGAGCTGAAAAGACTTTACCTTTCTAATATTGTAAACATTTCAGACATTCCCTAAACAAAACAACAGCAGGAGCATAGAAAATGCTCTCTGCTGAGCAAATATAGAAAAATACTAAAATTATAAAATCATTTTAATAAATCATATTAGCCTTCTAATATTGTCATCAAAAGTCTTTTCTTCAATACATAAACCACAACAATACCAAGTGTTGCACTAAATGATCTGTTGCTGTCCTACCTTTGTGCCACCAGTCAACTGTGAACACAATTTTCACGTTTGTGGTTAGCCATGGACAGCATGGCTTTCCCTTCACCTCTCAAGCCTGGCTTTAAATTGCTGATTGAATCTGCTTTAATCTCTTTCTGGGATCCCAAACCCTGTAAGCTGTCCTTATGAGTGTAATGAACCAAGGAGCAGAGACTACTTGCTAGTAAAACAGCTGTGAAGGTGTTAGCTAAAGACCTTGGATCACACACCACAGATTTTGCTCTCTCTCTCTCAGCTTTCAGTCCCATCATGTCAAACTGGTTTCACCAGCAGTCTTTTATCCAGGGATAAAAGAGCACAGAGCTGATGGAGAACCTCCAAAACTAATGTCCTTCTGGGCAAAGAAGAAAGCCAACAGTGGAAGAAAAACAAATATAGGAGAGTGCTTGTATGATAGGATATTCTGCTGTATTGGGTTACTGCCTACCTTTTTAAAGAGAAATTGTTGGCTGGGATATTTGGAACATGAACATTTTTACAAGATCATTAATACCAGCCTGAGTATTCATTTGGCTCAAACCTCCAGGGAAAGGGAGCTGCTGGGAAAGCTCTGAACATGGGGACTGGGACAGACTGTGGAGAGACTGGGGCCTGTCTCATCTTTTACATGAATGGCCTCAGTTTTCAGGGCAGTCAACAGGTTTTCTGAACCCTGCGGACCTCCAAAGATCGATTTCTTTGGCAAAGAAATTTGCATGTCTGTAGCATGGTAGAAATCAATGACTGCTAACAACTTTGCTAACAACAGCACCAAGGGTGCTTCTGGACTCTATGGCAGCAGACAGGCTGCAAATTAGCACAACTGTGCCAAAAGTTATCATTTACAAGGCCTTCAAATATTGACAGGTTTTTATCTTATCTCATTTCATCCAAGTCTATTTGCTTTATCAAGAGGGCATAGTTCATTTTTGATCAATTTTGTTTGTTCTTTCCCAAAGAAGTTTGTCTTGTAAGTCATATAATACTTCTGAAGACAGGGAAAAATACACATAGAGGCAGGAGGTGTTGGAACTGAAGCCAGCTATGAAGGAATCAAAGGATTCATCTGCCTTAATGTTAGAAGTTTGTAGTGCAAATATCTATAGATGAGCCCATCACCCTGAGCTCCCTTTCTTGTGAAGAGTGAGAAATGGGTTCTGACGGGGTGTGACTAAGCTGGACTATTTCTGTCAGCTTCATTAGAATGAAGTCAGTTTTCACAGAGGTTGTGCCTGTTTCTCTCTGGTGACTAGAAAGGAAGGCCAGCTCAGATGTGGCCATTTACACACGCAGGCTATGGTTGCCCTTTGACACCTCTGGGTCTTTCATCCCTGCTGAGACAGATTCTGTCATTCTCTTTCAGCTCCAATTCCAGTTTAAATATAGTGACTCTTATTTATCCAGTTTAAATATAGTGACTCAACCATCCCAATAATGTAAGAGGATTGAACCTTTTCTCCAGGTGCATGAAGATGTGAGCTAAGCTGCAGGATGAAGGGCCCAGGGCAAAGTGAAATGCAGTGTTTGCATACAATGCTGGATCTTTCCATTGTGCAGCTCACTGGGCTCTACCTCTGCCTGCAGGTAGCAATATTACAGAATCAAAGAACTGGGAATGTTGATGGGAAAAGACCTTTAAGATCATCAAATCTAACTGTTAACCCAGTCCTGCCAAATCCACCACTAAACCATGTCCCTAAGTGCCACATCTACACATCCTTTAAATACCTTCATGTATTGTAACTCCACTACATCCCTGGGCAGCCTGTTCCAGTGCTTGATAGTCTTCCAGTGAAGAAATTTTTCCTAATATCCAATCTGAACCTCTCTGGGCACAGCTTGAGGCCATTTTATCTGATCCTGTCACTTCTAACCTGGGAGAAGACACCAACACCCACCTGGCCACAGCCTCCTTTCATGTAGTTATAGAGAACAGCAAGGTCTCCCCTGATGCTCCTTTTCTCCAGGCTGAACATCCCCAGCTCCCACAGCTGCTCCTCACTTGGACTTGTGCTCCAGACCCTTCACCAGCTCTGTTGCCCTCTCTGGACATGCTCCAGCACCTCAGTGTCTGTCTTGTAGTGATGTGCTCAAAATTGGTCTCAGGAGTCAAGGTACAGCCTCACAAGTGCCAAGTACAGGGGAATGATGCCTGTCCTTGTCCTGCTGGCCACATTTTTGCTGATACAAACAGCACTGTGGGAAGCTGGAGGTAGTAAACCCTAAAAACAAAGTCAAACATTTTAAAATAATTTGACTAAAACTTCTGCCTCTCTCAGTTGTTCAAATGTCACTCTCACTGTATTATCAACATATTTGGTCTCCAGTCATGCAGAAAAATTAATTGAATGATCTGATTGTATATGCACACAACAAAAAGTACAAAAATGCCTTGTGAAAATCAGTTAGAAATTCTCAAAGCACAATGAAAAACTAAAAATATTGAAGACAACAAGAAGTGCTATACCCTTGGTGTGTGACATTAAGAAAAAAATGCTTACTTGGTAATGAAGCAGAAGTACTTCTTTCCCTTTCAGGTAATCTTTAAAGATGTCCTAAACTGATTTAGTTGTGCTTAATCAATTGAGAGTGGTCAAAAATCTAAGCAAGAAAATTTGCTGTTTTGAAGATCTTAATAGAAGACAATTGTTTAATACAGGAGGCAGAAATTCGCAATACTCCTCCAATATAGTTTCTTTTAGTCCTCACTGCCCCAATGCATTTAGAACATTTACACTTTATCTTACTATCTTTGTTTCCCTCATGCAACTTTATTCTTTCACACAATTTCTGCACACCTGTACTTCCCTATTTTGTTACCTTTGGTGTCATTTTTAAGCACTCAAAAGCTCTGCTTTTTGATTAGTACATTTCTGGAGAAAATACAGTGTCTTTCTCTGCAGCAGCAAGGCCTCAGGGATTTGGCATTGCTTGGGGATATTCACATTTCTTGGGCAGGGCAATGGTACTCCTCCTTTTTCTTCCATATCCACCAAACAAAACCACTGATCTCCAGCCTTGATCATGTAAGCACAGAATTCATGTCATTACAAAACACAAAGCCCAAAATCTGCTGAGGAGATTGTATAGTTCAACTCCAATACATCTGTAAGAAAGGTACCTATGAAAATGTTAATGGACTTAAAAGCTCTGGGAGGCAATTTGACACACTTCCAGGAGAAAACAGCAGCGTTACCACACAAGCATCAGAGAAGATAAGATACTTTGCCATGGTTACAAATACAAGGACAATAAATATGTCTGATCCTTTTCCAAGAAAATGGAAGAAAAATAACTGGCAAGGTGCCCTCTTCTAAAACCAATTTCAATATATGAAGGAGCCTGTGAAAAGGATTCTGACTAATACACTGCCAGGGAGAAAGAACAACCATTTCTGAATGTAAGAGGCATTGAAAGTGTAACCAGAAATAAAGTGAAAGCTCCTTTTGAGCTTTTTAAGAGTAAGACCAACCCAATAAAATTGATAATTCCCACTGATTTCAAATCTGCATTTTGTATCACTGAACAAACTCACTTGACACCATCCAGGAGCAGCTTCACTGCCGAAGTGACCCAGGAACTGTAACTTTGGCCACCTAATTGCCTTCTGCCTTGGGGCTGGAGATTGAGCTGGAGTCAGCACAGGCATTGCAGGGAGGTCGTTTCTTCTCCTGAGGAGGAGCCAGCAGGCATTTTCCTCTGAAGAGTCTGGACTCAATTCTGGTAAAGAGATGTTTATAATAAGGTTATGTTCAGAGGCAGATCATTTCCTTCACAGTTTCCCTTGGTACATGCAGAGGAGATTGCTGTAACTGTGTTGTGTCAAGCTGACACACCTACCAGTATAGAGCTACTTGCAGGTAGCTGCCATACCTACAGATAAACTCATGTGCTGTTTTCAGTCATCTGCACTCCGTTTAAGTCAAAAGTAGAGGCCAAGAGTCCCTCTTTCCCTGTGTGCTCCCTGATTCCTTGTGTGTGATAGGCTGTAATTCTCCCTGGGGCCTTCAATCTTTGCTCCAGCACATTAAGGGACAGTTTAATACTCTAATCCCTGAGAAAAAAAACAGGACACCCCTGCCAGTCCTCTTAGCTCAGCTCTTTGTGGGATGGCCAAACCTGACACTTAGTGTTCCATTCAGCTAAATGTGGTAGTCATTGTCCCAGGCTGGTGTTTCTGGGTCTCTGCAGATTCAGGGGAACAATGGGACATTTTTTCAGACTATTCCATGTTTGCTTTGCAGACAAAAAGATCAAGAAACATCATTTGTCTTATGCAAAATGTGGGGGAGAAATTCTTCATGCCACTTATGGCAGCAGGGTGCCTGACACCCATTTTTATAAGAGACCATTTTTATAAGAGCATCTGAGCATCTGAGCAGCTGCATCTTTTCAACAGAAATCCATGCACCATGTGGTGCTGGACTGTCCTGAGCTGCCTCCAGCCCCTCAACAATGGTGTCAGGTGTGTCAGCAGCAGCTCCAGCTGAGTGGGCAAACCAGAGCCACGCCTGCCCTTACACAAACAGGGTGCATGGAGCAGTTGCACAAGTGTTGGCTCTCCCTCAGTTTGCTGCAAGCTGGCAGGCAGCAGGGATGCAGCACTGAGGGTGCAGTGTCTGAGCATCATCGACAGCCATCCTGCCAGAGGAACTGAAATAAAATAAATGTGATGATGTTTCTCTGCTTTCCAGTGCAAAAGTAGAAAGGGGATGGGTTTCTAAGTCCTGTTACCTTTTTAACTAAGTCCTGTTTCATTTTAACTCAACTGGATGATTTCCATGAGGGGTACTGGGGAGCCCTTCTCCAACAGCACAGGACAGTTTACAGAATCCAGAATCCTGAATCCTAATTCAGCAGCCGAGTGCCATAAATATAAATCTAGTCAGATGTAAAAAGGTGGGATGAAACTTTTGTTGTTGTTGTTTTAATACATCTCCCATTGGAAATCTGCAGCTTGTGCAGCAAATCTGGGCTGAGGTTCATCATCTGACACAAAGGCAATTGCCAGGAGTTTTTTTGACTAAGTGCCAGGTACTATTGTAGGAGGGAAGGAGCCTCAGTTGCTCGTGGGCACTCATTTGCAGTGGTAAATAGAGCAGTGTTTGGAAGCAGTTCAGAGTACAGCTGCTCTCAGACACCCTCAATATTGGCTGTTCAGTGCCAGAGACGTGGTGACTGTGTGAGTGCTTGGAGCAGCAGGGGTGAGAAATGCTGGGAGCTAGCCTCTGCACAATTCTTCTACAAGTCAAAACTCAGCTGTAGCCTCTGATCACACTACTTTCCTGTTATCCATCGATCTTAAATGTCTCACATATTTGACCCCATTTACATAGGCATCTATCCCAAGAATAATTCCCTTACAGTGAGTGCAGGATTGTGTGTTCTGAGGTCAAGAGCAGCAAGATAGCAATTACAGAGATAATTGTTTTTAATGCAGCTTTCACCTACAGAGTCCCATTAAAATGTTCTTTGCAGAAGAACAGAAAGGAACAATGTTTTAATATTAGGTTTACAAGAAATATTTTATTTCTCCTTTATTATATCCAAGTTCCTTGACAGCAACCATGAATTAATCTTCACATTGTACAGTCTGATTTTTTTTTTTTGTGGAGCAGGCTTTGCTCACTGCATCTGAATACTGAAACTTGAAAAACACTGGCAGTGTTTATGGTAATTAAAATAATTTGAAGGACACTGTTCAGTACTCTTTAGATAGGATTAAAATTCCTTGTGTGTCTCTTAACAATCAACTAGAAAGGAAAGGCCAGAGTGTTAAGACCTGTTAGAGCAGGATGCATATAAAACATTTTTTCCTCCATAATTTTATTGATGGTGTTTGACAATCCCCTGAATTAATTCCTTTATGTCCTGAGACACTTTTGTCTCAGTGTCACCTACGCCGACATTGAACTGGTTATATTTTAATTCTTTAGTGTCACCTGGAACAACACTGGTCAGGTCACCTGCAACCATGATCCTGCTCATCCCCATCAGAGAGGGGAAGCAGCTCCTCCTGTGCCGGCCACGGCTGGGATTGGGGCAGGGGATCCCCCCTGCAGTACCCATGGATGCACGTGCTGGAGCAGGGAAATGGCCCTGGCCCCTTCAAAGTCACTCCCACATCAGCTATTGAAGAAATCAAAGAGCTGCCACTATGCCTTGTGGATATCTTGGTAACACCCACTCTGCAGGGCAGAGTGACAAGCCTGGAGCAGCTTGTCACAGGCTCATCACCAGAGAAGCACCTTTCCCACACTCCCTGGGGACAGGCTGGGCCATCAGGGTGGGATTTGGTCTGACCCACTGCCACTGTCCTTTCCCAGGCGATGGCTGCACATCCCCACAGCCTATTGACCTAGAGGGTAACACCCCATTCTCATCTCTCCTGCCTGTTATTCCTAAAGAGCCTGTATCCTTCCATCCCAACAGTCCAGTCTCAGGAGCCACCCCATGACACCTGCGAGATGCCAAGAAGATCACAGCCCAAAGCCATCAATGCACACTATTAGTGTATGACAAATCTACAGTGGCTATTTCTTGCATATGTGATATATTTGAAGCACTTAAAAGTAGGATAGTTTTTGTTTCCATACCTGTTCTGAGAAATAAGCCGAATTATGTGCATTTACCAGAGCTTCCTTTTGTCTCTTCTTAGCAAGAGATACAATTTTCTTTTATGGAATTTCTTGGTTCTTCACTTCTACTCTGAAATTTTACATATACTTCTCAAAGTATCCTTGGAGAGCATCCAACTTTCAAATTCCACGAGGCTCCAACAATTTGAAAATATTTTATTTATCGCTGTACTTTCTAACATCTTTCATGTTTCTGTTCTTTTAATCTGAGTTTGAACCATTTCCCCTCTGTTAGAGTAGCTGTTCAATCACTACCAAAGCATCTGGTAACAACTGACTCAAAAGAGGCATTCTGTCTCCTTGGTATTTCTTGTCTTTAGCTTTCCTTCTGCAGTGAGTAGTGAACCAATTTGTCATCTGATATTGCTCTTTCCTCTTCCCAATGCCTCCACACATTGTGGGGTTTGCTATTCTTTAGTTCTTTTTCTCTTGAATTTGATTTTCTCCCTTCCAGCACATGCTGTTCTTTGATAGCCATCATTGCTTACTTGACCTCGTGTCCATTTTTTCTGTACTTCTTTCTGGTATGAGTTTACTGAAGAGCTGAAGTTGTCCAAACTGGTCTCCTGCTGCAATTTCCAATGTGAGTACATACTGGTAGAATTGTATCTTAACATCATTTTGTACAGGAACTGACAGTGCTCCTGAACTATTTACTTTTAGATTGTTTTTTTACAAACTATTATTTATTATCTCTCTTTGGCTACTGAAATCTGTTTCTTGAAGCTGATTGACTTACTTCTGTTTGGTTTGGTTCTCCCACATTATTTGTCTAAGGGCTGTTACCCTTAATAATCTGTCCCTTAGCAGTTAATATCAGCCTATCAGGTGCACACTCATGATGCTTAAAGAGCTCTAGGAAGGAAGCAAGAATATAATCAAAGCAGCCATGAAAATGGCCATATTAATTTGATTTGTGAAAAGGAAACCTAAAAGATTTTTAAAGGACCTGAACTATTAACTGACCTCCCATATCTACTTTGGCTCTGTGTGGTAATTTTTTGATGCACATTCTCTTCTTGACATTTGACTGACACAGCAGGAGGTAAATTAAAACTTAACCTACCTGCACTAGAGATATATTCATGTCCTTATTGGTCACAACTGCAGCTTTACTTTCCACTGACATTCAGGGGAGAAAAAAAAGCAGTTATCTCTACATAACCTCCAGCAGTTGTGCCTCCAAGAGTGCTGCCTCCCTGGAGTGATGCAGAGCAGCTTTAACAGTCAAACCCAAGTGTTTGTATTCAAAGCAGAGCAAAATCCCTCTGTGGAGTAATCCCTGCCTTCACCCTGGCAGTGGCACAAACTCCTGGTTGCTGGGAGAGGGCACGCCAAGCCTTGCTGCCTGGCACATCAGCCACGATAAGGCTGCACTCCCTTCATCAGAGCAGTGAGAGAGAGGCTGCCCAGAGAGGCTGTGGAAGCCTCATCCGTGGAGATCCTCAGGATTCAGGTAAGGCATAAGAGCTGCCATGCCTGAGTGTGTTGGTCTTACATTTCCTCAAGGAAGGGCTGGATGCCTCCACAAGGGCTTTCCAACCACCATGTCTGTGAAGCTTTTAAACCAGTTTTCTATCCACCTGAGACATCACAAGACTGGGATTAAAGCAGAGAGATGGACCAGAGTCTGCCTAACTCCAGAAATACCAGCAACTAGCTCCTAGTGATGGGTTTTGCCACTGGGCAAAATTTGTGTGCGGCTGTGGTTCTTCTTTCTCCTCCCTCCACAGTCCTGCTTGTTTAAAACTTTCTTTGACATTTATTGTTCACCGATTATGTGTGATTTTGTGGCTGAGATTTACATAGGCCAAGTCAGCAGTACTTGTTTGAGAAGCCGCCTTGGAAATGGGCTGCCATAGATGAGGGCTTGGCAGAAGGTGACATATGCAGGTAAGGTGGTCCCAGAAGGCGCAGGATTGTACCCAGTCACTGAGACACATCTCTGGGAGGTCACATACAGGTCCTTACTTGGCAGGCTCTGGGCTCCTTCCTTGCTGTTGCAGGGCACAGGAGATACATCCCTGCCAGGCTGTGTCCCCCAGAGTCTCTGAAAGCAAGGCAAAGCCTGCTCCTTCTCCTTTCCTTGTCTTTATAGTCACCATCCAAATGTATTTCTCAGCTACTGCAGATGATTGGGCCCAGCCCTTTCCCAGTTAAACCAATTCCCATTTCAAATGGCATTACAAAAATGCAGAGACAGAAATACTGCTAGGAAGAGCTCTGCCATTAACTGACCGAATGTTAAAAGGCATCAGAGTACCGCAGATAAAGTTATTTCAAAGGCTAATTACTATACCAATCCTTCTGGCTTTAACTCTAGGCTTGAAACATTGCTGTGCTAAGAAAATAGGATTCATAGTACATGAGACACATGGGAGAAGATTAAATTTGTAATGATAATTTGAAAAATTTTAATAGGGTTTCACCAGCAATATGAAGATTGCTAGTTTAATAATTTGTATAAATTAAGAAGTAAATCTCAGGCCCTGCATTTAAAGCCTTCCTAAAACATCCAGAACACAGTGCAGGATAAGCCAAATATCTGGCAAATTCCTGATTCTCTTTTCAGAGTAAGACCTACAACTGTGGCTCTCACTGCAAGAGCTGAGTGCCTGAAGCTGATAGAGGAGAGGAATTTTAGGCTTAAACTCTCCAAAACCTTCCTATCAAAGCACTCAGTGTTCTGCCATCTTTGCAGCAGATATTTTAGGATGGTGTTTGAAGAAGCTGCTTGTGTGCTGTACCAATAACCCTACAGAAGATTGGAGGTAATTCTCTATAAGGACATCCTCAACAGAAGAGCAGCAGATATTATCACATCAACCACCTGAACTTGCAAAAGCAGTGTCTTGAAACTAAAAGTCACATGTGAGAAATAAGCTGTGCCTAGACAATATTCCCTGTCCTGTACAAGAGTCCTGTGTGCTACAGAGCCCAGACTGATACTGTGGTCTGCTCGTGGGGTGCCCTTATCCTCAAGTGGGATCCACCTCCACCTGCAGATACAAGGGGGGAGGGAGATTTCTTCCCCATTTAGCCAACTCAGGACACCTGGCTGCTGCCTCACAAGAGGTGTGTGTGCCAGCTTTGCCCTGGAAAGCTGGGCTCTTGGGTTAGGCAGCTGTGGACAGCAGCACCCTACAGGTCACCAGGGATAGGAACAGCATATGCATGTTCTTAGGCACTGGCAGTCACTCCATTCTTGTATTTTCTTATCTCAACCTATTCATCTGTTCGTGGACTAATAAGAGGCGGCATGGGAGTTGAAGCCTGTTTTGTGCCATGCTTACCAATAAAGGCACGTGGTAATACATAGTACATTTTATCTGCACTGCATTAAAAGATGCCAATGAAAAATGCAGTCTGGATCTACCACAGGTGCAGGAAAAGTGCATAGAATATCTTTGCTGCTGGAAAAGGATAATATTTTGTCAGTGTGCTTGCTTTGGCTGGGGTAGAGCTAATTTTCTTCATAGCAGCTGGTATGGGGATATGTTGTGCATTTGTGCTGGAAACAGTGCTGACAATTCAGGGATGTTTTAGTCACTGCTGAGCTTACATAGAGTCAAGGCCTTTTCTGCCCATCTCCCCAACCCACCAACAACAAGGCTGGGGGTGCACAAGGGGTTGGGAGGGGACACAGCCAGGCCAGGTGACCCCAACTGACCCTGGGGATTTTCCAGACTTTCCAGATTTTCCAGATGTGTAGCATCATGCTCAGAGCTGGGAGAAGAAGAAAGAAGAGACAGAGGCAGTCAGAATGAGGGTGTTTGTCTTCCCAAGTCATTGTTGTCCATGATGGAGCCCTGCTTTCCTGGGGAATGCTGAACACCTGCCTGCCCATGGGAAGGGATTAATTAATTCCTTGTTTTGCTATGCTTGTGTGCACAGCTTTTCCTTTACCTCTTAAACTGTCTTTATCTCAACCCACAAACTTTCTTGCTTTTACTGTTCTGATTTTCTCTTCCATCCCACCATGGAGGAGAGAGTGAATGTCCTGGACTGTAAGATAAGCATGTATTCTATCTGCCATCTGTTAAAGGTGGGGCAGTTATCTTCTGTTAATTAGGCAGTTTTCTTATCTCTTCCACAACCAATCTCTGCCTTCGGGGAGATATCTTCTGTTAATGAGTCATTGAACCTCACTGCATGGCTGATAAAAATTACATTATCCCATTGTGAGACGATCTGCCCAGGGGGAGGTGCCAAGCGTTCCTACCTGCATATAATCAGAGATTTTGGGACACCGGGGGAGCCTCTTCTCCATTGGATTCCCAGAGGAAGACCAGGCCCATCTACACCACCAGACCTTCAAAGAAAAACTACACCCTTCTACAGGATCACTGCTTAAGCAGAGCTACATCTGCCACTCCAGGAGGAGCAGCCACCATTCAACTGGACACCCCCAGGGTGTCAGGTCATATTCTGACTCTGTCAGTGGTTTTGTTTGTACTAATTACATTTGTATTTTCAGTTTTCCTAGTAAAGAACTGTTATTCCTATTCCCATATCTTTGCCTGAGAGCTTTTTTATTTCAAAATTGTGGTAATTTGGAGGGAGGGGGTTTACCTTTTCCATTTCACGGGAGGCTTCTGCCTTCCTTAGCAGACACCTGTCTTTTTCAAACCAAGACAGTGAGTGAGTGAGTGGCTTTGTGGGGCTGAGTTGTTGGCTAGGGTTAAACCATGACACAGAGGAAAACAGGCATTTAAAGAAATTCCCTAACTCCATGTACTTTGTCAAGTTATGGGAAAGCAATACTGTCAGAGGGAGACTGTAGCTCAGCTGGTGATATGATACAGGCTTTTAGAAAAGAAAAGGAAATAAAAATATAATTATTAACACAAAAAGTTTGATAAGAAGCAATGCTACATGCTGCTCAACTGTTAGCAATGGGTTTGGTAAATTTGCTGAGGGGGAGGTTTCATATCTGTATTTTGACATTTTCAAAAAGTGACTGTAACAAAATTACAGCCTTGTTGTAATGCATCCCCGCCTTCCAGTTCTGGCTTTTCAAACTACACAATATGAGAGACACCTAGCTTAATTTATGCAAAATGCCCTATGTGAAACTGTATTTTGGTACACAGAAGTTAGAAAATAACCTTACCTAAGAAATCATATTTTCTGGTTAGTTTTTCAGACTCTGTTGCTGCTAATTAAGAGTCTATTCCTTGCAGCTGGAAGACAAGGAATGTCTTATCTTCCAGCTGAAAACCTGTTCCATTTGTGAGAAGCAGGAGGAAGAAGTGCATCTGGGTGAGCTGGGGTTTGCCAGGGTTGTTTATGCTCAGTACACATTTCCAGCCCATCAGTTCTGAGATCAGATTAGAAGCTTTGTGTCTGTGGCCAGGAATAGCTCAGCAGTGGGTGTGTGACAGGCCACCACCTCCTACAGATGCCCAAACACATCCCTGGTGCTGGGGAATGGACAGAAAGCCCACAGGTACCCCACAGCAGGCTGCTGGGATGTGGCATTCACACCAAAGCCTCTGCAAAAGACAGGACCATGATTTCATTTGTAAGCCTAATCAGATAGTAAAATAAAACCAGAGAATCAGCATAATTAATTCAAATCTTTGTCTGGCAAACAGGCTCTCTGTATGAGCCGTCTTTTAAGTCAGCATAAATTGAAGGTTAAGCTGGCCTGCCCCGTTGTAATCAAAGCAACCCATGGGCAGCTTAATTTTAATTACAGCTCCTGGGGACCATTTAGGTGCTACTCTGGATGCTGCCTAGGCTTCATAAAGATGATTATTAAAGTTGCCAGTCACAGATCATGGAAGTTCATAAGCGCAGAAAGAATTGATTGATACCAGCTTGTCCCTACTCAGAGCATAAGGAGGATTTAAGAAAAGGCAATTTAAGAGCCATCTTGGATCTGTAAAGCATTTTAGAGTTCTGCCTAGAAGTTGCTACATAAATGCAAGTGATTATTCGTGATTTGGCTGAATGAAGAGGAAGAATGCTTGAAAATGAGGCACTAAAAATATTGCCTTTCAGATGTGGAGGTTAAAAGATGAGAGCAAGCTTCATTTCCTAGCCTTGCCCCAATATCTGGGCTCAGGGACAGCAAGGAGCCTTCTGTAAAATCGGGGGTCTACCCTAAGGGTGTGAGGAATGCCCTCCTCCTCATGGCTGGATCACTTATAAACATAAAAAGAAGTTAAACATCTCTCATGAGCTAATTGGTGAAGTTCTCCCTGCTGTCTCTGGGAAAGATGGGAGAGCAGCTCAGCCATCTGTTATTGCCTGTTTGGCCACCTCTGTGTGGGGCAGCTGGCCCCCAGGCAGGAGTGACCTAGGCAATCAGATTAAGAAGATGTCTAAACTGTAGGTATCTAAACTTGCCAAGATGAGCCTTGCCCTATATCCCAAGCTACTTAGCCAACAGAGAAATCCACTGTTGGGGATGGGAATGGGTCTGGTACCACAGAAGTGGGGCAAAGGAGCCATTCAGCCCATTCCCATGCCCAGCCCTATGCAGCTGAAAGGGTACTTTTCTTCTTCAGCCACTCAGATCCTGTTCAAACAAAACCCCAAGGCTGCTGTACTGTTGCTAGAGGGAAATATTTTCATAGGAGTAAGGGTTGTAAAGCACAACAGAAGTCTGCGGGAC
This sequence comes from Leptocoma aspasia, assembly GCA_013399835.1. Classification (NCBI taxonomy): domain Eukaryota; kingdom Metazoa; phylum Chordata; class Aves; order Passeriformes; family Nectariniidae; genus Leptocoma; species Leptocoma aspasia. The sequence goes on along the minus strand of VXAX01004279.1, from coordinate 541,274 downwards.
CTGCCCTTCTGTGCAATTTAAAATCAATTATTAATGGCAAATAGGAATCTGATAATGTACATGTTATGTAATATATATTAAGAGCTGTATACATATGAGATGGAAAATGAATAATGTTTGTGATCCTTTAAAAAGGCAATTGCTGTCACTTTTGTTTGGCATTTCTGTGCACAGCCCTCCAAAGGGAAGAGGCTGTTTATTCTCTGTGCTTCAAGGAAAGGAGAGGAACATTTTCCTTATACTTTCTGCTCGCTGGGTTTCCTCACGGATTTCAGACACTCAATAATTTCAGGTTAATAGGAAGTGATAACTCAGAGCCCAAGTGATTCCTCTTGCAAATGCTAATGTTCATCTATAAATAAAACATGCACTGTAAAGAAACAGCTCCTTTGTGATGGGGGGTAGCAGCCTGCCTGCACTTAAGTGTTCAAAGCTGGAATTTGGTGCACTGTAAAGCACTCTGGGGTGATGGGCACAAGCAGCATGACACGTCCCAGCTCTCCCCATGCCACTGGGGGGAGAGGGCTCAGCTGCCCCACAGCACTGTTCCACCAGGGAGAGATTCCGTCTTTGCTCATTGACTTTCTGGGTGTTCACTGCCCTCACGGTATCTGGAAGCTGGTTAACCATAATGGGTGAAGGAGGGTGGCTGAGGAGCTGCTTCTGGCCAGGGTTCAGTCAGGCTTTTGCAGACCACCCCGACTCTGAGCCCAGACCCAGAGGAGCAGCTCACAGCACTTACCAAAGATCCCAAGCCCCTGTCCAGGCAGGAGGTACCACTGCTGCAGTTGTTCACCACAGCCCTGCAGCCAGATGCTGGCTGGCTCCAGCCCTGGGTTCTGTGCCCCAGCAGTGCTGCCCATTGCCTGGCTGCCCAGTTGGGCAGAGGAGGCAGAGAGAGATACCAAAAGCTGTTCTCCTCCACATCCCTATGGTCTTATTTCAGTGCCTTGTCTGTGGTTGGGTGTCTTGGTGGAGAGGGAGGGTGCTGGCAGTGGGATGTTACCATCAGAAGAGCGGGATTGGGGTTTTCAGACATAATTTTCTGAACCCCAAGCAGCAGAGTAATTCAGACACCCAGCCACTAACATGCAAAGTGGCTCATGGTTGGTGCTGTAACTTTTCAGGTTGCCTTTAAAAGATTTACCAAAAGGAAGAAAATGTAGGTAGCAAAATGTAAGGCACATGATAAATTGATGAGAACTAGTTCTGAGAAAGAGCAAAGTGATAAATGTTTAAATAATACATGGGTATTACTAAATTAAGCTTTCTTCAGATTATACCACAAAACAGAAATTCGCATTACTGCCTTTTCCCTACTGGCCACAGAAATGCTGGGGATGCAATGAGCAGTTTCAACTCCAAAAACAGACCCAAGCTCACATGTACTGGTATTGAGGAGAAAATAGCACCCGAGAGCTTTAGCTGCTTAAGGCATTACTTATTCACCCTTATAAAGGTGGCATAGGTATTGCTGCTGGTATGGAGAGGCTAAGAGCTGGCTTCATTACACTGCAAGTGGGCATTGTCCCATTAATAAAATATTTGGAGTAATTCTGACACATGGCTTTGCAGAGAACACAGGAAAGTTATTTTTGTTGAGTATTGAAACAGCCCCTGGGAGAAGTTTCCCTGCAGGAGGTTGCAGAGAATGCACAGCATTGAAGAGGTGTGTTGTGGACGTTTCTCACTCCAGAGGTTTTCTTGTCCCAAGGCTTTCCCTCATTGGCTTCAAGAAATTGCTCACAGAGAAGAATGGCTGCTAGTCAGGGGGATGGAGCAGGACATGGAAAACTTCCCAGTGAAGCAGCAGTCAAGCATCCAAAGGGAAATTATTGTCTTCATGGAAGACTGCTCTTCTCCCTGCTTGTTTTATTGCTTTATGGAAACATCTGTCAGGCAATAATCTTTGATTTTCATGTTTTCACCATTGCAGAAGGAAATAAGAGCTTTATGACACTGAGACCTAGTCTCTTCTCTCATAATCTTTTTGTTTAATGTTTGTGCTGCTTGGGGCAGGAATTGCCTTTCCATTGCACCTGCAGAGTGCTTTCCCCAGTAGGGACCTGTTCTGTGCCTCCACTGCTAGCAGCCAGCATAGTGAAAATAATTAATAACAATAATAAAATGTCATTTCTTCCTCTCCATTACTTGCTCTGTTGGTTTGCTATTAACCTGTCTAAAACTGAGCAAGATAACAACAGCCAGCGACAAGGTGAGCCAAACAGGGTGGACAGCTGACTGCTGTCATGCTCCCACTGCAAGCAGTGATTGAGGAAGTTTATTTTAGGAGTTTCATCAGATTCTTTGTAGGACACTATTAAGATTTCACTTTGAAAAGAAAATCATCGCCTCTTGCCTCAATGACTAACAAAAGGGACCTCAATATGAAGACCCATTACTTAGATTAACAAAATTTAATAATATGAGTGAATTCTTATTTCTTAATGTGCATTAATTGAGGTGGGACACATTCAAAGACCTTGATTCCACAATCATTTGGGCAATACCTCTGTGATACAAGCATGACACTTGGGCCAAGTTCTCGAGCTTAGTACAGCAATGATGTTTCTAAAGCAATTGATGTTGCTTGCCTGGTCATGCTGTGGAAATGTTTCCCTTCATAGCACAGCTCCTCCTTCCCAGACTGTGTCCCTGTGATGCTGTCAGTCACCCTCAGAAAGTCACAGGAGACCATCAGAGAGCCAACAATAAAGCAAATGTGAGCACAAGGGCTCAGGGATGAATGTCTGGATGAACATCTAAATTAAGACACACTCTCTGACATGGGAGGCTGACTCATTCACATGGCACTGAAGCTGCCTCCATCCCAAATCCCCACCTGGGGATACATGTCATGTGGTGATTTCATCACCTCTTTCTGAGGTGATGAAATCACCTGGGACAGCCCAGGTGGCCACCAGCGTCAGAAAGCCCCAGGGAGAAGCAGAGAGTTGCAGGCAGTGTCAGAGTCAGCAGCTACCCCAGGTCTAGGTGGATGTCCAGCTGAGACACCTGCCAGGACAATCCCATACTGAGTTTTATAGCAAGGACTACATGGGTCAGACTCTGCCATAGGGCACTTTCATTGTCACCTGCACCTTTGCTCTACAATTTGAAGAAGGAGGGCAACACTAAGCCCATATTTCTTCTACAGACTTTGCAGCTTTGGAGCATGCATGTTCTGCTTCAGTTTCTGCTCTCCACCCTGGCAGAGGCACGCTGCTGAGGCAGGCACAGCACAGGGAGAGATGTGCACATGCAGATACAACACCTGCTCTGTCACTAATTCTCACTCGGTAATTGAAACATAACCCTGACCATGCAGACCCTCAAAGGCCACGAGCTCCTCTCTGCAGCTTGAAGCACACACAGTTCACAGCCTCCCAGGTGAATACTGCCATGGCTAGTGCCATTCAATACCTATATCAAAAACTTGGAAAGTGGAAAAATATGCACAATGTGTGCTCCTGGGAAAGTGTGTAGTTAGCCCCAGTCTGGTGAGCCACAAGGGAGCCGTACAGAGCTCGTTACACTTTCTGACAGCCCAAATTCACTTGGTAGATTACCATCACATATGTTTAATGAAATCTCAGGTTCAGCATTTTTAAAAGCTACTGGAAAATCACAAATATGTTCCCGAGGATAACACAAAAAAACCCAAAAAAACAAAACAAAACAAAAAAAAACCCAACAAACAAACCCCCCCAAAACCAAAAAAACCCACCAAAACCAAAACAAACCGGACAAAACCCAAGCCTAAAAAAATCCCCAACACCCCAAACTATATTAATGAGAGCTTAAAGAAGTTCAGTTTTAAAAATTTTGTGCTGTAAGGTTAAGGAAGAACATGCTCTTTGCCTATGTAGACTTGGAGTAGTCTTTTCCTTGGCTCCTTTATATTTCCCTTGAGCAAAATCTGTTGGAGCAGCTGCTGAAAGGGATGGGAGGGAAAACCTCATGCCTACAGTTGTAATCTGCAGAGAGGGGCAGATTTGCTTTAGTCAAATCCCTGGAGAAGACAAGGTACCCTCTGAGGGGATGGCACAGTCACCTCTCCAGGGAAGACCTTCCAACAATGGGACACTAGAGGAATTTTCCCCAGCTCAACAACAATTATCAAAGGGTCAAGGACCCGTGACACCCCTAGAGAAATGTGACCAGTCACCTCCCTCAGTGCCTTGTTCTTGGCCTCAGCCCCAAAACTTTCCTCTTAAAGCATTGCCATGTCCTCAAGCAAGACACCTTGTGTAAATCTTTAGGTGAAAATAATTAGCCATTGGAAGCATGGACCTAGAAATACAGGAATATCCCTGGCAGCAGAGAGCATTAAATCAAAGGTGAGCATCTGCCTAGATATTTTTAGTGCAATGAAGGACATAGAGAAGGTGCAGAAACTCCTTATTGAAGCCCCATGGCTGTGTGTGAAGAGCATTATACAAGGTAAAGAAGGTCCCTTGTGGCCTTGAAGGGTGAGATCTTCCTGAGACCAAATGCTAAAAATTGAGCAGAGCAACACGGATAGTGCTTGAGGGAAGGAATGAAGTTCAGTGTCCAACGAGCTTGAGCTTGTTGTGAGTCACTTCTCCTCTGTACTCTGGAGTCAGATTGGCTTTCAGATAAAAAGGGAGCAATGAGGTGCTCTGAACTGCTCAGTCCAAAGCCACAGGGAGAGCAGATGAGATGACTGTGAGCTTTCAAAGCTTCTGAGAGGGACAGGAGAGAAATTTTGCAGATTAAAATCCTTGTGTGTGCATTAACTACATTCTCAAAACCATCCAACGAGAAGAACCAATATCAGAGGACAGATTTCAAAAGTCATTTAAGCATCTGAAGAGGCAGTGAGGTTCTTGATGTTAATTTTTAACAACGCCATTTATGTGCCTGCATTCCCATAGTTTCCCCAGTACACCTGCTCCTGGGAAGCCAAAGCAAGCAAAGCACTCTGGCTGAGTTTGGTACTAAGGGGTGCACATCTGGTAACAAGTTTGAGCTATGTTACCATATGGACTAATTAGAATTGAGAGAACTGTGGGTAGTACAAATCAGCAAGGTACTATCAGAAAGGTACTTGTCCTGAGTGGTTGCAGAAGGAAAGCTATGATGTGATTCCCAAACACAAAGGACAGCAGACAGCAGCAGTGCTGATGTGCATCTAAGGAGAAACACAGAGTCAAGAACACACAGCTTGGTCCAGAAACCGTAAACAAGATAACAACAGTCAGAGTGAGATACAAATGTATTTGGCACAAGGGACAAATTCTTCTATTTGCAACCAAAGCAGTTTACTTTATGAAAGAGTGGCACTTCTAACATTAAAAAAACAGCACAAAGAAAACAGCAGGACAAAGCTCTCAAGAGAAGCATTATGTCAATACATTTGCAAAGCAATGTTCACCATGAGATTGGTTTGTGACACAGGAAATAAATGAACTAATATTGTGTTTCAAAACGGGTACTGGAAATAAGGGCAACGTAATCTGAGCAAACACATATAAAAACAATTAATGACAGTCTGATTCTAAGGCAGAGAATCCAGCTTGCTTTGTACATTGGACACACCACAAGCTGACCTAACAAAAAGATATTAGCATGGAGGTATAAGAGGTGTTACTTTTGTGGGCGTTTTTAAATAGCAGGAGAATTCTTCCATGCTCTGAGGTCAAGAACAGCTTACAAATGGTGATACACAAATGGGTACCTCTTCTGAATAGAGGACAAAAGAAATTCTTACAAAATTAAGTACAAAAGTACCTAATGAGATCAGATACATTAGGGACGTAGAACTGTTGTGAACATCACATTGGTATTGATCCCATGAAAACACACATCATGGGAAATCCAATAGCATTGACAAAAAGGAAAAAAAGAAAGCAGAGGTATATGGGAAAGTTAGTTGTTAATGAGCAACTTCTGCTAAACTCTATGCTCACTTAAATAAAACCAAACCGATTCCTAAGTGGGAGATTTAAATGTGAGCAGTGTCCCAGAAGGACAGCCATGGCTAGCTTAGAAAAGGGAAAAGTAATTCTGACTTTAAGGCAAAGGTTATGCAAAGTGGAGCTTCTTCAAATCCCTGCTTACAAGGCAGATGTCTGGAACTGCCCCAGCAGTCAGCCTGGCTGCTGCAGCTGCCGTCTAAGAAGTCCTAGAGGGAAAGTGTGAGTCAGGAACTGATCTGCTGATATACATACTGGAAAAACATTGGCACCTTTCAGGAAAGCAGTTTCAGCCTAGAAGCATAATTTTCCATATATAGCCAAAAGAGAAAATAGACAGATACACATTTTTTTTTTTTTAAAATTATTGTGGTGTTTCACATTTTGTAATTCTGGGCTGGCACCTTGTGCTGTATTACAGAGAATAGAAATAAAAGTGTATTTCATGGGCTCATCTTCATCTGGAGGTTAGTAAGAAGAAATCACCATTTAAATAAGACAGAATATTAAGGTTTCAAAAAACTGAAAGTTCATTAAGTGCTGGAAATAGATTAGCATGGCCTTTTGAGCAGCCTTAATCCCAAAGACACCCTTCTGTTCAGCTGCAAGTCATAGTCTGATGGTGATCAGTTAGAGCAAGAGGAGTATTTTTATGCATTGCTTATACTGAGTGAAATTGTGCCAATTAAAAATTGCATCAACCAACACCACAGCGGTCCCTCCTGTCCCTAAATTCATTTTATTGCATCCAGTTCTCAAATGCATTAAATCCCTCTTCCCTTGACAATGGCTGAAAGAGGTTGGATGTGTGTGTCGGCATTTTGGGATTTAAAGCCCAGTTATCCCACAGGTAACTCAGCAGCACACAATACATCATTGCAGACAGTGTTGCAGGACAAGGAACACAGAGCCCATCATTTGTGTGACTTAGGCACATGTCAAGACTTCACAAGGCATTGCCAAACAGGTTTGCAGAAATATTAACACAATGCATAGCTTGATTTAGAGAAGTCCATGTGATGGTCCATTGTATTTCATTATTCTGACTCATGTCTTGTGTCAGGATCCAGAGAGAAAAGCCACTCTGGGCTTCATGCCATGTCACAGGAGAAAAGGACCCAGTCTTGTAAAAGGTACATTCAGCTGTGTCTGACAAACCTGGGCTCTGCTCTTGGCTCACAGGGTGAGTCGGAGACAGTCACTCATCATCCTCCACTTTACCTCCCCTGCCTGTAACACTGCTATCAGCCCCCCTTTGTGAAGTTTTTTGCAATGCCTTAATGAGGAAACTACATATAATCAAAGATCCTCTCCACTGCATTGTCTGTGATTCTTCTTCAGCAGCTTTTAGGTGCCTTTTTTCCCCTATAGTCTTGACATTTTGTTCAGCCTCTGAATCTTATTTTTCTCTCTTTTCATCACAACAGTGTATTAAGGCATTTCTCCCTTCTGTGTGATGAAATGCTTTGCTAGGCAAACTATATAATAAAGGGATTCTAAGTAGTGCTCTGTAGTAGAAGATTAGTAATTTGAAGTCCCTTACTAAAGTTAATATCTATATACAAATTTTGCTATGAGGATGTTTGAATTAAAATGTGTGAGTTACTCCTCAGAAAAAGAAATTAAACACTAATCTTTTGAAAAAATGACAAAAAAATTGTCCTAATATTTTTGTATTGTCCTGTCATTTTGACACTTTTTTTTTCATTCTATTCAAACTATTACTGAGGAATCAATGCATCAAACATTCCTGAATTTGATTTTATGTTGGCCAGGACAAAAGGTTTTCACTTCATCAGACACTAATCTTTTGCTTACCCAGTGGGCATCATATTAGATAAATCATATTTTGGGATCTCATACTCTTTTTGCTTCCTTTAGGCACCAGCATACCATGGAACTGGCATGCTTGCCACTTTAGGCACCAGCATATCATGGGATTGGCATTCTTGCTCAATTTCCCTTCCACTGCAGTGGAAAGGAAATTGAGCAAGAATATTCAGATTAACCGACCAAGGGATTTTGTTTTCCAGTGGAATATTACAGAAGCAAAAAAAAAAAAGTGGAAAATGTTGATTTTTTGCGAAACACTTTTGTAACCCCTCCTGTGCAGAGCAGGCTGGCAGAGGCTTCCACAAGGCTGCAGTCAGCCAGGACAGGGAGGACTTCGTGGAGGAGCCCCTCCCCACTGGCAGCAGTGCCAGCCTGCCCCTGCCCCTCTCACTGCACAAGAATCTGGCATTTTTCATATTCATTTTTTTTCCACTGCTTGACATTTTAGTCCCTTCCTCAATTGCTTTGCCATCATGTTAATTAACAGTCAAGGCATTAGCACTGCCTACATTTTCATGACAGCCCCAAGGGCTGGAAGCAATTAGTTCAATGCAGAACTACAACAAATACTGCAAAGTAAAGGCAGAGGCAGACCAGGTCCAAAACAGCAAACAATAATAACAATAATGCCAAACAAGTCCCATCCTTCCTCCTTTCCTATGGTGTTTACCAATTTGTCTTTACATGCACTTTTTATCTTCTTTCAAATAATGATTTTCCTGAGGGAACACTACTGATACAAGTTTCATACTCTGGTTCAATTCATATTCAGTTCGTATTTTTATTTCCTGCTTCATATTCATATTTGCAAGAACAAGAACTTCAAGTCAGCCTGCTCAGCTTTTCCTTCCAAAGCTTGGCAAACAAATTATTTTATTTCCAGAAGTGCTGAGCACCCAGTGGCACCAGCTGAAGTCAGCAGAAGAAATGAGATGCTTTACAGTTCTGAAAACCACATCATTTATTTACTGACATCTTAAAGATTTAAGAGACAATGTTAGTTTCCTGTTTTTTCTTGACCTAAAATGATAGTGCTGCAAAACTCTTTGAAGTCAGTTCTTCCAGTAATTTTCCTCCACAATCTTAAAAGTTCCCCCAAAGTGTGAGCAGAAAGGGAGCTTTGCTGAACTCACTACTCAGTGCCCAGTCTTACAAGGCTCCAGCCACCTCCTCACCTGCTGCATTTGGCTGGGGCCTGGTGTGATGCTCGAATTTGTTTCCTTGAGCATACTCATGTCTTGGAGGGCTAGAGGATTCCTTTAAATTGTGGGCAGACTCCTTGTGGTTAATAATCCATGAGGAGACACCTTGATTTTCTGGAGGTTTTAGATTACCAAGTGGTTATTTCCATCATTTACCCTTCCACAGTAAGCAACTTACATCTCCACTGTCTGAGGTGCACATTGCTGTTGTAGGCACACAGTTTGTGGTAATTGGGAGTGGGGCTGTGGCCAAGCCTCCTTCCCAATAGGCTACAGCTGTGTCAGACAGGTGTCTAGTATTGAAGGTGATGAGACATGGAATGCTGAGGTGTACTTGACCCAATCACAAAAGGCACACAGGTGAAACAGGTATAGCACCAAGGGTATAAGAGGCCAGCATGAGAGAATGAAAGAGCAAGAAGAAGCAGAAGCTTGCAATGCTCCTTGGTGCTGCCAGTGGTTCCACCATCCCTTTGCTGCCTGTCCAGTACACATTGCTACAGCCTGTGTTTGGGGGGTGTAAACGAGTGGCTGCCTGGTGCTTGGGTGCTGGCTGGGGCTAAACCACAACACGCAGGAGAAAATATCTGTTGTGGTCTCTTGGCCCTGGTTCACCTTTAGGTGGATCATGCAGAACCCTTGGCAAGGTCTGTCTCTTGGCTCCTCATCCTCCCCCTGTGGCTGAAGCTCTTTCCTCCTGCCTCTGCTTTTCCAGTCCTTCCCCAGCTTTATCCAGAGCTCCCCTCCTCGCTGCTTTCCAGCAGTGGTGGCACCTCAGGGACTCGCACCCAGGCACTCACACTCCTGTTTTTTCATTAGGATAAGAAAATGTCTCATTTCAGCCTGCCACCGAAGGCATTTTATTTCACTGAGAACAGGAAAAGGGAGTGGGGGAGAGCCAGTCTCCCTGGGAGGGAGGAGTGCACGCTGTGCACTGACTCACCGGCAGCAGCACCTCCTCCCAGCACAGACACAGCAGCAGGGGCTTGGAGAGGAGGCTGCCGTGAAAGGGAGGCATACTGTGCCTGATCCTAAAATTGGGAAAATCATTATCTTGTCAATGGTGACTAAAAACTGGATTCCAGCAATAGCTCAGTTGTACTGCGTAATGCTTATCTTGGGAAATAAAAGCAGGGGTGGACCAAATGTCCAAATTTAATTTAAGGCATGAATAAATTTTCTGGATTTTTGTTCTACTGGAAACTCCTTATGCATGCACTTCAGTATTTCATTCTTCCATTGTTTCTTAAATCTAGATATAGGTACACCTACAAGGAATAAAATGCAGTCAAATCCACACTAGTGAATTGTGGTAGCATTTAAGTCAGCAAGACAAAAGACAAAACTGGAGTTTTTGTCTTCACTGCTGCAATCTCCAACCCTCTCCATTACCACAGATACCTTTTCCTTAGCACTGTCATCTTCACCTTGTCCAGAGAACAGGGGAACTGAAGCGCATGAGTGACAGAAAAGGAAGGAAACCCTGAGTACCCACAACATCCTGCAATGCCCCTCCAAAGCACTCCTGTCAGTGGCAACTGAAATTCATGAAACAGAGCAGGTAATAAGACACAAGCCTGAATGCTCCAGCTTGGTGGAAGTGAGAAAATGGAAGAAGAGCATCCGCAGCAGCTCTTCAAGTCTCCACAGAGCTCATATAAACCATGACCAAAGTGCTCCATGCTTAAATTCTGCAACTGAGATGCAGCGTCACATCGTCACCATTGTATAGACTAATGAACAATGTCACATCTACATCTCCTGTGACAGCAGCCACCAGTAACAAAGAAATCTATATAGTCTCTAAGCCATTCACTGGGTTTAAAGTCAGATCATGCATCAGATGTGCCTAACTGTTGCTAAAGCACAAAATGGGATCCAGGAGCTTCCTAGGAAATTATTTGCTGTTTGACTCTTTCTATCTTCATTGCTGGAGCTATGCCTGTCAATATTTCTTGGCTCCCACTGAGACCATTGGCTGCATTTACTCTTTACAGAAGATTTTTTTCAAATATAGTTTGCTATTTTAATCCAAAATGACACTTCCTTATCCCCCCTTCAAATCCAGAGCATGCTGGTTTAAGGGAAGTACTGAACACCTTAGACATGAAAGTTGACATTCAGGTGACAATACTGCCTTCCCCACCTCACAGCAGTCAGCTGCCCCCTGGGCAACGCTCCCAGTGCTGCCAAAATGCCTCTTTGTCCTGCAAATCCCATGGTCATCTGCTGATTTTTAACCCACTTAAATGAGAGCCTGTGATGGCCATGAAATGTCTCCTACCACAGGAGATGAGTGAGGTATGGGTGGCTAGCAGGGCTGTATGCACATCCTTGGACAAATACACAAATGAGGAGCAGGTGGGGAGGTCAGGCTCCTGGTCACAGTCACTCAGCTGGGTTGGGAAGGGAAATGTGAGAACAGAAGAAATACAGTAATGGGGAAGCGGCCAAGGCCACCCTGAGAGCTATGTGGGGCAACGCCTACCCTGCTCACCTGGCACACAAAACCAGTTTGGATCTGATTCCCCTGTCCTTTTACTCTCTTGCCTTCAGTTCTTCCTGTTCCTAGTTTGTAAAAACAACAGCAGCAGCTTATTTTTCCTTATGGCTAACTTTCTTGCAAGCCTGATGGGCATAATGAGCACGAGAAAATATTTATCTGATGCAGGAATCACACCTTATGTGCTGCTGGCTGTTCTCAGACATTGCAAATTGCTTTACCTGGTACAACTGTTTGGGGCCTTGTGTTATTGCAGACACACAGAAGATTTATATGCAGACTTTTGAAGCCCTAGAATGCTTGTGGGTTTATTTATTGTAATAGATTTTTTTAATATTGAGAACATTGGTGCATAACCTAAAGGGAAAGGTATCTGACAGCTAAGACATGATCGTCCTTTTCTGGCTCAGGTCCTGAATTTATCTCCAATTATTCTCTAGCATGTTATTATTAGACTGATGGTTGTTATCCCCATTACTATTAGTGGTCAAGATCCCTCAGCATCATGTGCAATTTAACCACTGTAGGAGCTGCAGGGGTGGGAAGAAGGAGAATAAGGTTTCTGATGCTGAAAGAAGGCAGAGGGAAGGCCAGTGTTGTGTCCTCCCTATTAACCTTCAGTTTGGCTTCAGAATTTTACAGGTACCACAAGCCCTCTGTATCCCATGGGATACACTTTTGAGTGGGCACTACCTATGTACAGGTGTCTCTGCCCACAACTGTGGGTCCCAGTTCCTGAGGAGAGTGGGGAGGAGTCACAGAGAGAGCCAAGGGAGGATCCCAGGGTGTTGTATTGCAGGTCAGTGAGAAAAGGAGTAGTAACAGTGTAGGAAAGAATGTACTAACTCACTGGTTTGCATTGACCAGTTCTTCATTGCTGGCAAGAGCTCAGTTGCAAGAAAGTACAGATAAGTGCAAGCAGTAGTGACTGCCTGTTCCCACTCTGCTTTCCCAGAGGGATTATGCTGCTGCCAACCCCAGGAGGTACCTGAAGGCACAGAATAATTGCCCCCTGCAAAATATTGGGTTTATGTTCCAGGTTAGCTGGCCAGAGCACTAGATTGTAACCTGCTAGGTGACTGAAGAAGAATTAAATCAAGCAATGCAGCCCATCTTTACTAATGTTTAATAATAGAAATACTTCCTCAATGCAGTAAACCTCTGCTTTATTAAAGTGTTCACTCTTTTCCATTAGGTCATTTGTACATTTTTATGTGGTTGTCATTTTTCCAGCAATTTTATTATCTGTAAGGACATATAGGATTAGTTCAGCAAGCTAATTACTCCGCATTTGTTGCTGATTAATATTTTGCTTACAATAAATCCAGAGTCTTCCCTAGCAATATTTTCCGAGAGAATTTGTCACTGAAAGAACAATAAACTCTGGAGGGTCTGATCCTGCCTTGAATGAAAAATAGAATATAAAATTAATCTCAAAAAATTACAGCTCTTTCTCTACATACCTTAAGTGGATGTTTTCCAGAGATGGCACCAGTATGATCCAGGCCACTGTGCTGGCAGGCACAATGTGCCCAGTACAGGTGACTGGGGACAGAAATGAAAGCAGATCTTTCATTTCACCCATCAGTTAATGTCTTCCATTGGTGTCAAAACCTTTTTCCTGGAGGGCGAAATGATTAAATGTTGGTGTGGGTTACTGTGCTCCTCCTCCTGGTGTCCCATATCTTTGCCATCACAAGGAGGGATGGACCATTGTGTGTGGCGTTGCTCTTAGGAACTCTGTGCTTTAAAACTTCTTCATAAGTCTCTGTGACAACATCTTCCAATATTCCAGAGAGCAAAGCAGACCTCTTGGGATTGGAAACCTAAAAAATCCAACACTGAGGGGGTCTTCAAAGTATTCCACAGCTGTATGGCCAATGAACTGATGTTTAACTGCCGGTTATGGCAGCAAGTATGTCCTGCTGAGAAACCTCCAACTCAGCCCCAGTATCCAAGGTAAATCTCATGCATTTTGCATCCTGAGCTGCTGTTTGTTGACCCTGAGGGAGGCCTTTTGTTTTGCCATGTTATTAAAAACCTGTTCGCAACAGGACACTTGTAGACTGTGACGCATCCCATACTGCATCCTCAGAGCAAAGAGTCTGCCACGTAACTACTGTAGGGCTTGCTGATAGCAGATGTTATGCCATGAGGAGGTGCAGCACCAAGCAATGATGGCAGGAGAGGTAAATAAAACACATTGCACCACATTGCTTTAACTCCTTGGTGTCTGCCACAGACTGGGGCCTATCTCCTTCTTTGCCCTCAAAGCAGCATATACAAAAGGCACTAGATTGTATAAATCAGTATAAATAAAATCCCCCTTGTGTGACTTTAGCCTCTGCAAGTACCTGTGAACATTCTTACGGAAATTGGAACCAGGAAACAACAGTCTAAAGACTGGACAAAGGTGGGCAGGTCTGTGGAGTGTTCCCAAAGACTGCTGGGCTCTGGAGACTGGCAAACATGATGACTCCACAAACCCAGTGAATTCAGGACACTCAGCATCCACACAAAGTCACCAGCACATGCTGGCCTCACCAGTGGTCTCTGTTCCTTGGTCTGCAGGAGGCTGGCAGATGCTTACTGTGGATATAACCCACAGCATATACACCTGCTGAGGAAAAGGGCTCCCTGAGGGATCCACCAACAGCAGCCCAGAAGCTGGCAGTGCGTCTCAGTGACCCTGAGGACACAGCTGGGTTGGTGTCCCAGCTGCACATCCCAGCACTGCCCATCAGAATGTGCTCATGCTGGGTGGAAGCCGCCAGTGGATAATGGCAGAACCTCCATGGCCAAAGAGAAACACGGACTCTAAGTTCACAGTTTACATCCCCCACAACATAAGGGGAAATGGGACATACAATCATGCTTTTCTTGTTAGATGTAAAGTTCTGAAAATATTTAATTGTTAATGGTGTGGCCTACTTGTCCACATAAAGGTAATCACATGGTGCAAAAGGCATATGCTGCCCTAGCAAACACATTGGCTGCAGGAAACATAAATGGATCCACTTCAGCGGGGAAGAGGAAAAGCATATGTTACTCTTTAAATTAAGAAAACCTTGTATTGTTTATTAAGGTCAAGCTCAGAGATCCTGAGACAGCTGCAGAATAGCTGCTTGATGTATGTCAGTGCAAAAATGAATGTTTTAAAATTAATTACAGGGAAAGCAAGCCATTTGTTTAAAAAGTCAACATGTTTCTAGTTGGCAAAATGTCCTGAAGTGATTTGAAATCTGTTAGCATTTTCATTTTTGTAATTACATTTTAAAATGACTGGAAGAAAGAAAGATTTTCAAGAGCTCAGATGGTGACAGAGGCAAATTTCTGACAAAACTGGAATCCCCCATGCAAAAATACCCATAAGCAATAGTCTCTCCTGACTCAGTAAAAGCTGATAGCAAACTGTACATTCCTGTTTTAACATATCTGGATTAAGTGTTTAGTTGTGGGTCAGATTCTGCAGGCCATTCCCTTAGTTTTTCAGTATCAGATTTTTATTTTAAATGCACCTTGACAAATTTCCTTCAGATCGTGGGATATATTGAGCCCACAGATTTATTTTTGGGAACAGCAGGAATAGGCATTGGCCCCTTGGTATCAAATTCCAGCCTTGGGAGTTTGGGATCAAAAATATGGAGATTACAAATGTTTATGTAACTCTGAGATTTTAGATAGCCTCTTGCTAGCATTTTTGCACACAGGAAAATCTGAGTTTTTTACAGGATGATGTACAAGCTGCCCTTGATGCCTGCAGCCCTGGCACTGCACACTGCTGGGCAGTGTGTTCAGTAGGAATGGCTATCACTAAGAGCCACCCCCTAATACAGACTAAGTACAGGCATGGACTTTTAACCGAGTGCTCAAAATTACCTTTTTGTCCATAGAAGTCCATTTGTGTTTTGTACATAGAAGGAAGAAGGGAATAAATCTTATTTTGGACAGAAATAGTGACGAATGATTGGAGAATGTCTTCTGGCCATGGGGCGTGTCCACCCTTAGAGACATGCCCAGAAGACATGTCCAGAGCTGGGCACTGCATACCCGGCAATGCTGCAGCCCATTCCTGGCACTCCATGGTGCTGGGCTCTCTGGGTTCACAGCAACGCAGGGATGAGCTGGTCTTCTCCTCATCCATGTCCCCAAAGAGGATGTGGCTGTGCTGGCACTGCTGTGCTTTGTGACCAGGGGATGCTATGAGACGCCACCTCAGGGAGCACCGCTGCTAATGGGGGACAACAAAAGTGCCATTACTACTTCCAGGCTTTAACCATGACCTACCCTTCAAAAAGCAAGGTGATGTGCCCAACATGCTGTCAGGCATTTGTTTTTTTATCTTTTCCCAGGAAGAGAGGTATGCTTCAGTTTAAGTTGCTAGTTTAGTTGGCTGAGCTGCTTATTTTCCACTTGCCTGTTGATGGCATTTATTATAGTTATTTGCATATGCACTATGCTTATCTTGAGAGGAGGACAGGTCAAAGAAATGTGCTCTGAATTTATAATGGCAAGCAGTATGGTCTTTTCCTCTTCCCAACAGGTCCTGAAAAATTGTGTTTGGTTCTGTGATAAGCTTTATCCTTTCTGCACAGAGCAGGGTTGTCTAAATGACTGATTTTTTAGGTCAGTAGTAGAAAATTAACATTAAAAGAAAGTTACTTCAAGACAACTCAAGACTGAAATCTTTCAAAGTTTGAATCACATTAAAAAAGTTTATTTTAGGGCAGGTTGCAAATTTTTGACTGGCTTCATTTTTCTAAGGGCTTTGTGAGAGCAGGAAGCAGCCTGGCAGGTGGAGCAGAGCCCCATTTTCCTCCCTCTAGATCTTGACAGCAGCAGCTTTGGAGCAGGCTTACTAGGTCTGGGAGTACACCCTCCCTTTATGAGCGTTAAGATAATTTTTAGGCTCTGAATCCCAATGTTGAGGCTGTCCCCATGGCAGCAGGCTGGCTGGAGAACATGTGAGGCTAATAGCTCCTTCTGGGGCTGCCTGGATGTACCACATCCACAGGACCTCCTGTGCAGCAAAGTGAGCTTTGAGCAATAGATCATGAAGATTATGTTTGGTCTTGGCTATGCTCATGCCTTGTTCCATGCTGACTGTGTTGTAGGAGGTGAAAATCTCCAGGCTGGCAGGTAGGGGAAGACAAGGTGCTGAGACCACCTCATCTGTGGTCTGTCAGCCCTGTGCTGAGGCCACAAGGGGTTTGGCAGGACCCAGCAAGGAGAGCTTTGCCTTCAGTGCAACTCGGGGCTTGGGCTTTCAGAGAGGCCACCCCTGTCAGCTACAAAGCATTACAGAAAACACATCTGATTTTGGCAGGATCAGTCAGAAGCATTGTCACACCTCACCCCATCCCCTAGTACACTCACAACCCTTACTAGCATTCTGCTATTTAAAATCTGAATAAATGTAGTTCTTAGTTTATCACCAAGTCATTGGCAAAAATATTGGGTTACGAGGGGCCCAGGAGAGGTGCCCATGGAAACCACGTCTGGTGTGTCTGTGCTGGCCATGCAGTGTGCATCACAGTCCTGCAGCCAGCTCATCAAAGTGCAGAAACAGGAGTTCTGTGTCACAGCCTTTCTGAAATGTGGTGCTGACCTCCCTCCTGCAGCCCAGGAGGCCTTTCATGCTGCTGTAAATGGAAATGACCTTTGTTAAAGATCTTATGTTCCTGACAAATCCCTGATAGCTGTTACTTGTTCTTCATTATCTTCTGGGTGTTTACTGATGGTTGGATTATTTCTTCCCATTTTAGGAGGAGAAGATAAACTGGCAAGACTGCAATTCCCCAGTTCACCCTATTCTCCATCATAAAGATAAGCAGACTCTCAACTGTACCCATCCTCCAGTTTCCAGTGATTAGCCTCTAATTACTGTCAGATGTGTTTCATCTGGTTTTTAAAATTACCTGTGAAATTTCATTAGCTCCAGAGAAATTTTTGGGGAAAAAAATCAATTTACCAATTTGTGCTTTCAGCAGATTTTCTATTTCTACCTGAATTCATACCCATTTTCACTGTTCTTCCAGGGAATGCTGAGGCAAAAAAGAAACAGAACACTTCAGTCTTCTCAATATCATTTATAAATAGCTTTGTCTCCCTCTGAGTAGAACACCAACTCTTCCTTCCATTATCCTCTCACAATTAATCTAAACTTAGTGTATTTTCTTGTTACCTTTTCTGTCCCTTGCTAGATGTATGACATTTTATGCATGAACTTTCTAATTTTCTCCTTATATGCCTGCACTGTTCTTATATGCAGCTCCCTAGATGTGTGATCTGGTGTCTAGCCCTGTATACTTTCAATATGCCATCTATGTGAGAACACTGAAAAGCTCACTATTTAATCTCATTGTCTTTATGATGCTTTCTATTTCTCATCCTTTTCTTTTAATATGCAGATTTCTCTGATATACTGATTAGTAGGCACATACTCACACTAAGCCTTTGTTAAAATATTGGCCAAAATAGACTTCACAGTCTGAGCAGAGTACAAACTGTTTACACAGTGGTAAATATGCTAACAAGGTCAACAGGGTGGTAAACATGAACATCTGCTGAAGGAGTGAGTAATGGAAAAAAGCTTTCCAAGGCTTGCACAGTGCTCATATGATAAGGGTGGAATGTGAACATACCCATATGAGGGCAAATCAGGCACAAAGTACAGGACTACTTGAGAGAAAAACGAAACACATTACTTGCTTTAGTCAAAATGTAAAAAGGAAGTGAAAAACTTCATAAATTTGTATTAACCATGAAGATGACCTTTTTTTGACATAATGATACCCAGCTGGGTGATGCCACATGGTATTCCGTTGGTTCTTGATCACATAGAAGACTCCCTGACATTGCAGTAAGATTTGGAGAAACAGCTTCACATACATTCGTATTGAATTATCTCCCTTCAGATTTGCAATACTGTTCATCCTGGCTGCAAATTAAGCTGCCTTCCATGCCTCCTGTCCATTCCTCACAGTCCTGCCTCAGTGGTTCAAAAGCTCCAGTGCCAGCAACAAGCTTCCTCCTGGTCCCTCCTGTCATGAGCTTAGCACGACCAAGCCCATGTGTCCCAGTTCATGAATCCTTCCTTGGCCACGCTTGTTCACACTCACAGCAGAGCATCTCTCTGTCCAGCTGAAAGCACAGAGGAAAATATGAAGGAGGAATAATCAATATATGCAAAGGAATTGGAAGGGAAGGTGCCAAGAGGATGAAGCCAGGCTCTTCTTGGTGGTGTCAAGTAACAAGAGGCAACAGGCACAAACTGATGCAGAGGAAGTTGCCACTGAACATGAGGAAGAACTTTACTGTGCTGTGACCATGCACTGGAACAAGTTGCCCAGAGAGGCTGTGGAGTCTCCCTCACTGGAGATATTCAAGACCTTTCTGAATGCAATCCTGTGCAATGTGATCTAGGATGACCCTGCTTGAGCTGGGAAGTAGGACCAGATGACCCAGGGTGGTCCCTTCCAATCTTACCCATTCTGTGATTCTGTGAAAAAAGTAATCTTCTTTAGCCTTTGCCCTGTAGATCTAGCTGCTAGTTATAGTCATTAGTTATAACTGTTACATGCATACATAGCATAACATTTATGAGTACATATATTAAAAAATAGATAAGCACCTCTAATTTCTGGGTGTACATTGCCACTGCAGGTCTCCTTGGGCAGTGTTCTTGCTGACTTGCACTCATACTCTGCAAAACAATTCAAAATCATCAAACTCTTCGAAATCATCATACAGGTACTGCACAGGGGAACAAGGTGCTCAGCACCCGGTAGGGTTCCACAGCAGGGTCTAGATGTATGGAAATATCCATTGATTAAATTCAGTAACAAGACATGATTACCAGTTAATGGAGAAATAACTGCATCATTTGACTTGTCTTCATTCATCAGTGGGATAGACTCATTAAGGAAAAAGCAGTTGTCTATACTTCTGATTTGAGCTATTCACTGCACCACCTAAAACTAGGAAAGTGGTTATTTTATTGTCATTTGCCCAAGGAACTGAAATGCATTATTCTCTTATTTTGCTGTAAGCAAACAAAAGAGTTAAAATATCTCATCTCCTTATCCATTATTATTCTTTGTCACCATTAAATTGTAGTCATTAAAGGAGTCTAAAAAGGACCATCTTGGTGCTTTCTACTATACTGAAGTTATTTGACCTTCAGCTCAGCTCAAGAGAAAGAAATTGAGACTCCTTGAGGCTGTATTAACTGTATTCATTATTCAGCTCGCTTCCATTACTCCCTAAGTGAAAACTTAAAGTAACAAAAAGAAATGCAGAATAAGAGTACTGAGAAGTTTTCTGCCTGCATTTTAATGGTATTCTGTCATTATGAATCTACTCATTTGATTAGATGGTGGCTCAGTGGGTTTTATGTGTTATGTTTCATTTTATTTCTAAGGATTTTCCATGGCATCTAGCAGTAGATAGAGATAATAAAAGATCTGCTTTTTTGAAGAACATTTAAAATTATCTTCAAATCTTCCTAGGACCACTCAGAAGTGTAGGAACAAGAACAAAGGTTAAAATAGAAATTTATTTTCATGTCATGTTTATTTCAGGAATCATGATGGAAGTAATACAGTTCAGAGACTACACAGCAAGAGAAAAGACTTGTAAAGAAGTTTGCTTCAAAGCTTACAGAATACACAGTAGAAACCAAACAGCATCTTTGTAAACATCCTTGGAACTGTCTAAAACTGTTGAAAAAGATTATGGGAATGATATAATCTACTACATCATATACAACTTTTCTGTCAAGTCAACAGCTTCAACTGATTCCTCTGGCCCCATTGCCAGTTGGGTATAAACCATTTGATGGTCAAGTTTCTCTTAATTCAATTGTTAAATTGGCATGTATCCCCTTCTTCCTTGCACTAGTTTTCAGGGGTTTACTTCCTACTAAGGCAAAGTCTTTTATCTCACAGATTCAAAATTCAAATGACTGGAACCCAGTCTGGCATTGTTCCACATGTCTGGAACACAAGACTGCCATCGCCACAGTCTCATCCTCTAGGAGATCAACTTCTTTAGTCTGGGAAATTAATGTCTTAGGCAGAACTGTGTTTATCCCTGAAATTTATTGTTCCACTTACCTTAGAATAAGAGAGCCAAAGGAAGCAATTCTACACTTCATATTAGTCCAATAGTTATTGAATAATTTATGAAACTTTCAAGAAGACAAGAAGGCAGATTTTAATAGAAAATGGATACCATGTAATTAAATAAAAAATCAATTAAATTCAATGGAAACAGCACAGCTGTAAAATTTCCTTTGGAAAATCACTTCTACCCCAGCAGCTCACAGTCTATTTAATCTATTTTGTTGTATCCAGTCCTGTCCCTCCACTAATCTGTTTGGCAAATGTCAAGCAGATCATGTTGTAAAGATATAGAGAGACAAAGTTGTGTGGTACAGAGCACAAAAATACTCACATACTCACATACACATACTCACACCTAAACAGAATCACTCAAATAATGCACACAGTGCAAGCTGGACAAAGGACCACTGTTCCAGTTTTTCCAAGGTTGGCTCAACCAAAAACACTTGAGCATTTTGAGACTCCTTTCCTCCCAACATCCAAATTTGTCACTTTTATTACATGCCTTGCTACTAGTACAAAAATGTCTCCTCCCTAGTGTCACAAGCACACTTTGCTTCTGTATCTTAGAGCACTGACAAAAAATAGATCTGTTTTACACTTTTTGATAGAAAGGACGTGCATTTTTCTGCCCTTTCATTTAAAAATATTCCAGCTGAAATGAAAGCTGATTTCCCCTTTTTTTTTTTTGTACTTGTCTTTGAAATCAGTATTATGGCTTCTCTATTTGAATCCATGAGATACATTAATTCAGAGCTTGATTTGCAGCATTCACAACTGGTGTGAGAGAAACTAGATTTGCAAGGTGGGGTCAAATTAAAAAATGCAGAGTAACAAAGTGTAAAAACAAAAGAATGAACAAATTCCAAAACTATAAACAAAGCCTTTATTGCATGTTGGGAGAGCTGCAAACAGATTTTGAATTTGAGGAACACACTCACTTTATCTCTGTGCATCCCCTCCCTCACCCCCTTCCTGTGTCCAAGTCTCCCTGGGCTGTACAGGTGATTGGGAGTTCAGGCAGACTTGCACCAGTTGCACCCATGCATGTCCTGACACAGACACATTTCCCTTCACTGAGCTGGGAACAGCCAGCTGCACAGCCATGGGTGACAACCAGGGCCTGGTGACAGCTCTGCAGAGCAGGGTCCAGGGTGAATCAGAGAGCAGCATGAGTCAGTGGTGCTGACCCACTGTGGAGAAGGGCACACACCCTGTGGGTGAACAAACAACTTGTCCTGAAAGACATGAGGATTAACCCTTCCATGGTTCCCAGTGCTGCTGGTGGCCCTGCTGCAGCCCTGTGTTCAGCTGTGAGTAATGTGTCCCCAGGAAGAAGTGGTGCCGGCAAGGAGGAGTTAAGAGGATGAAGATGAGAGGTCTGAGGTTCTGTCCTCTGAAAGAAAATTGAAAAAATTGGAATTGTATAGCCAGGAGGAGAGGAGAATCAGTAACAGTCCTCGAGAACAGAAAAGGCTGTTGTGAAGAAGAACGCAATAAACTGGATTTTATGTCCTAAAAATATCTGTACTGCATCAAACTAAAATTTTGCCTGCCAGGATCATTTGGACAGCACCAAAGTGAATGTCTGGGGAAGTAAGAAAACAGGGCAAGTATATGAAAAATACCAAGCACTCCAGCTCCCAGTTGTTTTCAGCTTGGAGACTTCCCAGTTCAGACTTCCACGTTTGCTATGAGTGGGACAAGTGGCCACAGACCTGACAGAGGAAGTGCCATTTGAGTTTGGCATCAGGAAATCTTTCCAACACAGGACAGCAAACCATGAGCAGGCTGGCTGGGGAACCAATACTTCTTTCATCAATGCAAAGCAGAGCTGCATCATAGCTGGTGGCCCTGCCAAAAAAAAAGCCAACAAGCCTCCATTTAAAAATAAATGCCACCAAATTCAAAATAACAGACAGCAGAATTACATGTTACATTCTTCTCCCCTAATATTCTGACCTTCTGCCAGAATCTGATCTGGCCTCTGAATTTACAGAGCTGGCACCCCTCATCTGGAAGGAAGGAAGGAGCACAGTCACAAATGTAGAGCAGTCTGTTGGGTTTGCAGACTGCCAGCTGTGCCACAATTTGGGAGAGAAACAAAATTAAACTTGCTGCTATTTTGGCGAGAGACAGAAGGAATGAGGCATTGACAAACTGTTATTGGAAGAAGGTACTCTGAAAATAACCACTGAAAAAATATGTGTAAGGTGGGTCTGAGTGATATGTGTAAAATGTAACGATTGGACGCATATTCTTATGTAATGTGTATATTATCATAACATGTTTACATTTTGAATTAAATATTATAACATGCCAGCTGGATGTTAACATAAAAAAGCTATTCAATACTTATACTTTTAAAAATTCAATAAGTGACAGTCGGTGGGATGATGTTTCTTGTGCAGCTTTGGAAAGCTGTTGCACAGACAAAATACAATGGTAAAAAATGCCTATACAGTATATGTATGATATATATACTGTATATATAGTGTATATATATATGTATATAAATGCCTATGGCTATATATACAGAGAGTTAAATATTGAAGATTGCTGCCTGTCCCTTTGATAAATCAGAATTCACAGAGAAACTGGAAAGAAAACATTGAAGCAAGGCTTGAATCCTCAGCTCACCTTTCCCCATTATTTCCACCAGCAACGTGTGAGCTGGGCTACCACTTTTCTATACAGTCCCAAAGTTACATACTCATTACTGGAGCTGACATTTGCTCTCACTCCATCCATTTCCTAAAGATTATTAACATCAAACAAAAAGTTGGTTTTCCGCAGTTGATCCTTGACCTTCGCTCATGTTCCCAAGGAGCAGGCTCTTTTTTCAGCAGTTCCAGCCCCTGCTGCCTTCCATGAGTCATCCAGCAAAGAAACACTTGCATTACTAAAGTTATCCTTCAGATCACACTGCAATCATAGTTTCTCTGGCATATTGTTTGCTCCTCTGTGCTTCTCATTTTCTCCTGGAATAGCTGTGTCTGAGGTACAGCATTTGACTGCTTGACACTCAAATAATTAAAATACTTTTGGTTTGGTGGAAAACTGGTGAGAAGTGACTAAAATCAATTTATTCTCATGGATCTGTAAAATTCACATACCAGCTTGCCAATGCCAGGGATCAAATCTGCTCCTGGAGGAGCAGACAGGGAGGTGGTTTAGTCCGTGTGTTCCTGATATTGCTTTGACAGGACCAGACATCCCAAATGCACCTGGGAATGAATTATGTACATGCTTTTTGTTCCAATGTTTCACAGAGGCACCTGAGTAAATAAACACATCTTGATAAGGAGCCTTGTTTCAGTGGTTCTTTTGGGCTGTGGTCCAGCAGCCTTGGGAGCTCAGAGGCAGTTTTAGGGATTCTGAGGGTCCACCTGAGACCCTAAAAGCATCAATATTTCCCAACCCCATTTTGGAGCCCTTCTTGATTTTTTCTTTCCCTGTGCTCAGTCACACAGTCTGAAGAGCACTGAACAAAATCAACCTCATCTTCAGCATACTCAGACTGGGTGTTACTTTGCCACCTAAATAGAGGTTTAATGTGGAAAACATCTTAAAATATCTAAAGGTATTTCAAATAATGCACACACTACAAAGACTATTTCACTGTATAACACATTAAAGAGCCAGATTTTAAAGCTGGCAGTGGAATTAGCAGCTAACAGTCACTCAACTGCAGTGCCTGAATTCCCCCTCTATGATCTGGTGGCAGAACACAATGGAAGCATCACATACCCAGTTCTTATGTGCTGAGACCACTTTGGATCTTGCTTTTTTCTACATCTCATAACAAAAACAAAGCATTCAAACAAGAAATACAAGAATTTTTGTTTAGGGAGGCAGCAGAAGGGCATAAAATATAATCCCCTCAAAGGAGAACCGACCCCAGGTTAAACTCAACCACTCTCTTCAAATATTGGACTATTAAATATAGGGGACCTGAGATCTGCAAAAATGCACTTGGGGAGTTTTTATATAACTTGTTTATGTGTCACACCAGTGTTGAGGTCACGAGGGCTTATACATAAGCCAGAAGAAAAGGAAAGGCATGTGGCAGCAAATGCCAGACACTCTGCTAATGGACTAGAGTGGCCTGGTGGGAGCAGAAGGGCTATTGGAAAGCTACTGGTGACAGCACCAAGGTACAGTGATATGCCAACAACAACACCTTGTCTTTCCTAGCCAGCATCCTGGCAATCCCTGAGGAGGAGATTTTTTTGTGAAACCACGTGCTGACCATGCAGACCATTCCCTCATGGATAACCACAGAGGTGCCAGGCACTGACTTTCCCCCTCCCCTTTTCCTTCTGCTTTTATAGACTGCCAGGGCAGGATCCTGTACTTGTACTCTATTTCCAGTAGCCAGTGTGGATGTAGGAACAGCACCTTTCCAATTCCTTTCAGCTCAGGGTGAAATCCTGGGAGGTGTGTTTTCACTTCTGCATTCTCTATAGGCACCAAAGAGCTTTCTCCTTGTCATCACATCTTCCAAGGACCAACTGCTGCCTGCAAAGACTTAGAGAAGGAAGAGACAGAAAATTAAAAAATATCCTGAAAAGCAGATTTGTGGGCAGCCAAGCCAGTAGGACATATTGTCCTACTAATCCAGTTCCTTTGTCCCCTGAACATCCTCCTTCCTTAAGTAACCTCCATTGCTCTCTTGTCCTCTGTGGCATTCCCACTTGGTAGGACAGAACATGGGCTGTGGTTAGTCCAAACTAAATCTGGGCCCTTGCACTTACTGCTTAATTATTTAGGGGTTGATAAGCAATGGGAAATACCAACGTTTTCTGACCTCTTTCCTTGGTGGAAGCACTAAAAGCTGTCTTTTTAAAAGGCTCTGTAAACACCTTCCCACCAGTTTGGACAGAACCCACAGGGAAAATTGATCTTTGAGGCTTCCATCCTTCTGTCTCATGGAGGCTAAACCAGTCAATGGGCTCAGGAGCTGAGAGAAAAGAGGACAGGGAAATCATGCTCAGATGGTTTTGTTTCCTCAGGAAACTGGGATAAAGTCACAGTGGAACTGGAGAAATGCTTCAGGCAAGATGTGCTGTGCTGTGTTTGTCTAGGAGAGCTAGGATGCCATGGACCAGGGAACCTTGGAACTGTCCATGTTTGGAAATCACACTGCCAGCTGCTGGTAGCAAACCATGGACTTGGTATTACAAGCAAACATTTTTAAGGTCTGCTTTTTCAGGGATTTACATGGAATGTATAATATCATGGCACCAAAATCCATTATTAAATACAAAACAAACAACACCCCCCACAAACTTAAGTTAGTACATAAGAATTAAGTAAAAAGACAGTTAGCCACACTACTATACAGAGTTCTTTGCCATTTTGGCTACACATCAGTGCAGAGCCCTTTAAGCCATATGTAAAATAGATCAGTTTGTTTCACCACCAAAATCCCTCTTGAAGTATGAAGTAAAGGGTAAAGTGGCTCATGTTGCACCACAGGAGAGAAAGCAAATGCTAGACTCATGGGCCTTTTGTCAAAAGGTGGGACCTTTCAGGCAAACATCATTTCAGATGTAGCAGCTCCTCTTCATTTGCTGCTTTTTGAGAGAAAACATTCCATTTTCCTCATCATTTGCTAGACCAACTCCACTCCAAGCAATGCCTGTTCTTGTTTTTTTTACGTGCGAGCAGTGGGGCATGACAGGTAATGGTTTACAGGTGGTTCTATTTACCTCTGCTGCTCAAGATCAGAGATCAGAAATAAATCTTTCTGCAGTGAACATAAGCAGCTATTTCAGAGTTATTTTCTGCTGTATGTCTCAAAGTGTTACAGGCAGGTCATTTTTCAATTTGTTTAGATTCAGTTGGCGTGGCCAAATGAAATGTGGCTGATGATTTCAGGCTCCCTTTTGGGTGGTGTTCAAAAAACCTGCAGTGGGATGCAACAAGTAATCCTTGTGCAGAGACACTGCAGTGATTATGGCAGCATATGGACTGAATTCCCTACTGCCCTTTAGGCAGGTAACACTGATCATGTAGATGGCACACTGTATAGAAAAGCTCAGACTTTGGCACCTACACTGTTTGTTTGGCTGTCTGCTGCAACAGTCTTTTGGTTTTTGTGAAAACAAATATTTTCTCAATTTGTCATTTTCTCCTGTGAGTTGTGAACACATGTAAAATTAAGATAAACATCAGAAGGCAAAGCAAATTCTCTTTGCATGTTGCAGCACAAAGTAAAAAATGTAGCTGCCAGACTCAGAGGGACTCAGTGCAACTCAGTTCCTGCAGGACTGACCGTCTCCATGTCTTCTTCACCACAAAAATACTGCAAGCTCAAGCTGAACCTCAGCTGCCATGTGGCATTAGCTCTTGTGTGCTGCAAATGCAACTCTGGCATGAAGGTTTCTAGAGGGATCTGTATTACTTTTCACTTCTCTGTACAAAATGTGTAAGAAGTCAGTGAATCTAAAAAAACTCCCTTCAACCAAAACCAAAAGCGTTCCCCTGACATTTCCATGTTTGCTTTGGGACACCATAACACATACCACAGTGTGGGCAGGATCTTGACTGGCTGCTGGGTAAGGATGGGGTCCACAGCTCCTCTCCCCAGCTTCTCCCAGTGATATACTCTCTGCATCACAGCTATCTTTCAAACACTCTTGCTTTCCCCGCTTTAATTTTTAAAAAAAAATTTTCCTGGGATCCTCAGTTGAGCTGTCTCCTTGGAACAACTTACTCTGATCCATTTTTCAGCCAATAGTCTGGCACTCCTTTGTCTGCACATTTTTAGACATTTTTTCTCCTAAATCTTCCCGTGCTAGGACAACAACTCATTGCTGATCTTGCATTTTCAGTACAGAAACACCCCATGCTTTCCATGCTGACAAAAGGGAAGGTGTGTGGCCTGTTCTCATCCCAGATCTCTCCTCACGGTGCTCCCTCAACCCATCTCCCAGGGAGGTAGAGGACTTGAATATTTAGTTCAAGTTCTTACTTTGTTGTTCTCATTGCAGTATCTAATCTGCTTCCAGAAATATTTTAAGCAAAGTGATTGGCACCTGTCACATCTCTGCACTTTCCTCTTCTGCCCTGGAGAAGAAGTGTGTGCAAAGGAGTATCTTGGCTTTGAGCCCATCTATTTTAAGCTTGATTTTCCTAATGCAGGGTTTATGTATGTCATTTCCCCACCCCAGACCTTACCAGAGCATCTGCTCACTTTCAATCTAACTTCACAAAGGGACAATAGCCCTGCAGACAAGATACCCTGGCAAGGGCCAGGCAGAAGAGAGAAGAGAGAGTTTGCCACACCATGAGTTCTGTCATAGGTGCCATGGACTGTCCCAGTTGAGCAGTCACTGTCTGCTCTTTGTCCTGGTCCTCTAGCTCATATGAGGAGACATGAAGCAGCTTGAGGCACAGCAGCTGGGAAGCTGCTGAGCAATTCCATGGGAGGACATTGCAGTGATGATGGTGGCAAGCCATGCCTTACCCTTCTGTGCCAGCTGCTGTGCAGGGAGTGCCTTAGGCTTCACAGCAGGGATGTTGTGATGCCCTAGGCAAGCTGAGAGGTCCAAGTTATGGAGGCCAAGTCAATGTTGTGTGAAGCTGTTTGCTAAAGAAAAAGGAGGGTGCTGCTCCTAGGCACTGCTGCAGAGCTGGATGTGGTCAGCAAACACCAGAGCTGAGGCTCTCAGGGGATGAGAGGCACCTTCAGACAATGGTGCCACGTGTGGATGGATTCCTATCAAAATACTGTCCTACACCTGGCACCTCCATGCTTGGATGTTAGAGAAGATTAATCCAACTGCATAGGCCACGTGTGTCTCAAGACCTAATCTTGTTTTAGGGTAAAGATGGGACATGCAGCTGACCACAGAGCTCTGAGTGCTCCTGCAGAAAGGCACCCAGTGCTGGGGCCTCACTTGAAGTACGGGGACTTGCCACCACCATGTGCTTTGCTTCTGGGCAACCCTCACAGCAAGTGCCACAGTGGTAAGTGGGTGTCGAAGTGTAGGACACAGCATGGGGACAACTCTGTCACGGCACATTTTTGGCATCTGGATCACAGCTGGTGCACAGCACTCAGGGACCAGGAGCATTTCTAACGCAGCTATTGGTCACAGCAACCCACACAACTGATAGCTCCTCCAGTTGCTCTGTTATCAGCCCCAAATATTTTGGCAGCAGCAGGAGCTGCGAGGGGATGCCTTGGTTATACTCCTCCTTGCCTGGGAGCAGCTGTGGTTCCTGCCCAGGCTGCCAGGGACTCATGGGATGTGACTTCGAACAACATTTTCTCTTGGATCTGTTCTCCATTCCAAGCATTACTTCCGTCAGGGAGGATTAATGAAGCCTTTCATTTATTAAATGGGAGCATTTGGCTTCAGCAAACTCATGTGGTTGTTTACTATTTGCTTCTATGAACATTGTTTTTGACAAATGTTTCTGTTTTAATCTGTACATTTGCTTAATCTCTTTCTTTACCTCAGCATTTCTCCAGGTTAACAGCATTAATAAATATTTATATGCCACATGCTGAAAAAACCTACCTGCCCACAAACACAATTTGCTTAATTTGCTTAAGCCAGTTGGTTGTTTATTTACCTGGCATTTAGCTAAAAGGGATAGCAGGCAGCTTTCTAGCTTAACAGTGCTAGCAAAACATACTGACTGAAAACTTATACATATACAGTTGATAGCAGTGAAAAGCAGCTCTCTGAAATAATTCTGAGCTCCTGAATAAACTTAATACCTTATCTCACTTTTTGATAATTTATTTTCTGTTTTTTTTTTTTTTGACTTTTTTTTTTTTGATGTAAAGAATATAGAAAAAGAGAGTGGGAAGAAAGTGTTTCTAAATCTCTAGCTGCTTTTAAAGCACACTAAATAAATAGGTGGGGTTTTTTCCTTTGATGCTCCTAAGAGCTACTGAGAATATAGGAAAGTGAATTTGTTGGATACACCAGACAGTGAATATTTGCCCATGTTTTATTTAAACAGGTATAGATTGTATGACTGATGTGAGCAGACTAAGAGGAGGGCTGAGATGGTAACAGGTGAGCTACCTTTGGACTCACAATTTAATACTTGCTTTGGTTTAGGCTTTTCTTTTTCTCTTTTTCTTTCACTGTCTTTCAAAATAGAGGAGTTTTAAGAGGCCCATGAACTGCAGATATTTGGGATATCTGCCTGTTGTCCAGGTCAAAAAATAATGGGCCCTGAGCATAACTTCTCAAAGAAGCAAAGTGTGGTCAGCATATGAATGTTCTGATTCTGAATATAAATATTTGAGAAAATATATAAAAATATGTAAGAGATACTAAAAAAAAATGAAAAGTGGGTGTAGTACAGCCAAGATGCTGAGTTGTTGGAGGAAGAGGAGGTCATAAAGGTGAGCTGCAGTAAAAAGTTACCTGTGTTATTCAGTAAGAGGCAACACCTTGCTTGTCTGCAAAATACCATTTATCTCTGAATTTCTGGCTGTTTCTGGCTCCAGTCAAAGACTGTTAATGTATTTTATATTTCATGTTTTAAAAAATGTCAGGAACTAATCAAGGAATCAAGAGCAAAGCTCAGATCTGCACTCGTTCAGTGAGACCCCTGTCAATGAGGTTTAAATTCTACCATTAATCTTTTCCAGTTGCATGTTCTATTGATGGAAGTAGAGATAGGTTAAGCTCTTCTGACTCCTCCTGGTTGCTACAATTTTGGAGCTGTGTCTTTCCACAAGAAAGGCATCAGGATGGCAATGTCAGCTCTCTGAATTATCCTTCTGTGCGTTGTTTCTTTGTGGAGAACATAAAATATTGCAATTTATCTGCAGTGAAAAAGGTTTCTGCATCAAAATGTTTCTTAACTGTGTCTCATGTGGTTTGCCCCTCAGCAAAACGGTAGAAAACACTTACTCTTCTGCTTTTCTGTAGTATGAAGGTGCTAAAGATCTCCTATGAAAGTCAAAGATGTGTCAGAAACAGTCAAGACAGTTCTTGCTCTAAGAGATGGGCAGCTGAAGGATGAAGCATGGTAGATGAGGGGAAATGGCAGAAAGAAATGAAAAACAATGAGGCAAGGAGGAGTTTCTTACCTTTTGTGTGAGAGCAGAGGGAGGACATCAGAGGCAAACTTCATACACATAGCAAGCCAAAATATCAGAGGTGACAGCCCAGCAAACTCTGGGCAGGCTGGAGAACAGACCTTCTCCCACACCTTTCACATTGTCACCCAACACCATCACAACCACCTTCTTCTCTCTTTTCAGAAGAAAAGACGTCATCTTCCCTGTTTCTCTGTTGGAGAGACACCAAGCTGTGGGAAGGGCTGTAGGAGATGCTGCAGGACTGGGGTGCCAGCTCAGAACAGGTGATGTTCCTCTTGGGGAGCCCAGTGCAGGCAGTGCAGACTACCCGAGTCTCCCGACAGAGGTGTGGAGAGCCTCAGAGTGGGATGCTGATGTCTGGTCATCCTTCCTGGGTCTTGGAGCAACAAAGATTTAGGCACCCATATTGCTTTAAACAGGCCTAGATTAGTTTAAAAAAAAAAAAAATGTAAAAACCCAAGGATTGGATTGAACAATGCAGGAGTGAATCAGAGAAACCACCTACGTCCACCTTTGAGTTTGTTACCTACTTCCACAACATCCAAAGATCCAGCAACATCTTTTTACTTCAAACAGTGAATTCATCAAGACATGCTAATTCCTTTTTCAGACAGCAACTGGCCTAGTCAGATTATAATCTTAAAAAATACATTTTGCCTTCTTTTATTTATTTTCCAGCATATTTAGGATCTCATTACAGAACAGCGTTTCCATTCCAAGGGTGACCTAAAGTTTAATAAAATCCTTAAAGGATTCAGTCCTCCAAAATAAAATGTTTGTTTTCCCATCAGATTAATCATTATTCACACAATTCTGTACCTCAGTTGTGCTGATGACTCTTGAACACAGACTATACTGTCGCCTTCCAGAGGAAAGCTTTCCATAACAATCTAAATTCCTCACAAACAACAGTTATGCTTGAAATTCCATCACTGAGAATGGTTTTTATTAGTTTATGTTTTCCCACCTTCTATTGCCTTACACCAGAACTGCCTTTATCTAACTTGTGAAATATTTGTTCTCTGAACCCTTTTTACATAAATGTCCCTCCACTTTAAATTAAAATGTGCTTCAAGTGGAGATTAGAACACTCTTAGAAATGCGTTGGTTTGTTTTAACAAACTGTGCCATCTGGTGAGGTAATATGTCCCTGTCACTCTGCTTGTAGCTTTATTATATCAGAAACTTTCCCAGTACCTGAGGCTGAGTCTGGGCTGCATATTAATTAGCTGCAAAGCTTTAAACATGTAGCTTAATATAGTGGTAATAATTTCTGAAGATCCTAAATGTGAATTTGGGTGAATGTGTTGATAATGAGTTACTTCATGCTGACATCAAGTGGTGTCTCTTCAGTCAAAACACACCAGCACAGCTGCTGGATTCTGTAACTGATTTGGCACAGGCACAACAGAAAAATATTTGTGTTCCCAGTACAACTGAGGCAGTGGTGGAAATTCACGGCATGCAAAAGTGCCACCACTCATCTGCTCGGTAAACTTGTGACTCCAGAGCTGAAGCAATGCATTGGCCCCTTCCCTTCCCAGCACCATACTGGTGTGTTGTGCCCTTTCCCAGTGCAGGCAGGCCCAGTGGTCTGAGCAGGATGTGTCCCATGCTCTCCTGCACAGCCCTGGGGGAACAACCTCACTTTGCATCCCATTCCACAGTGGGTGATCCTGAGCAAGGCAGACTGGCAGGGGT
The DNA here is from genome assembly GCA_013399835.1 of Leptocoma aspasia. Lineage (NCBI taxonomy): Eukaryota > Metazoa > Chordata > Aves > Passeriformes > Nectariniidae > Leptocoma > Leptocoma aspasia. Next base: position 508,890 of record VXAX01004279.1, on the reverse strand, counting down.
CCAGCTTCCTCCTGACCTGAGCAAGGTTGTTGCCTGCTTGCATCTCCTGGGTAACACTTCTGCTGCCAAAAAAGCATTCCACCTGCTGAAAGGGATCAGAAGAAAGAGAAGGATGAGGTTCTGCTGTGTCTGTGCTTGCACTGCCAGGCAGCTGTGCAGCACAGGCAGTCCTGGGGCTCAGGTTTGGTGGACAGGCTTGTGTTGAGATCCAGCCACTCACTACAGATCATGATTAAATTGTCATTGCTGGATGGAGAGATACGACATGCTTGAATTTTCTATGTAGTCTTCATCTGATCCCAAGAAAAAGGGCCCACGATACTGTCTTTTGCCTTGTTACGTACATCACCCCACAAAACTATCTCTTCTGAAATTTTACATGAAAACATTTTTCTACATTCCTGAACTTTTAGATCAGGCTGGAAGAGCAGATCATTTGCAGCACAACGATGAAAGTGTAGGAGCAGTGGGGGGTGTCAGCAGCAGCTGTGCTGTTGCTGCACCTTGGACTGTCCCTGCAAACTCCCACCATCACAGCTCCCTCCACAGCTGAGCCAGTTCAGTGGGGTGTGAAGACAGCCTGGCAATACAAAAAAGTACAACCAGCGACCCACAGAAACACACTTCTGCTTCCCTTTATTTCCCCTTCAAATAGTGCTTAGTCTGTGCCTGGAAAGACTGGGCCAGGAGCAGGGCAGAGGTGGTTAATGAGGATTTAACCAAAGGCTGTGCTGCTGGTTGTGAAGTTCTCTCATAATTGCCAGGTTTTCCTGCATTTGGGTTCAGCTGTGAAGGCAGCACGAGGGCTCAGAGCCCCGTTAAGGCTGACACGACGTGCTCAGCTGGAGGGAAGCAGCGCTCCAAAACCTGTGACTCAGGCGGCCCTCAGCACACACAGACTCGTTAAGCCACCTCACATTCATCCAGCCTTGTTAAAACCCAGCTTAAGAATAAAATCATTCATCATCTGTGATTAAATTAGTGCCACTATGAAACTTTTATATGCCTTCTGAAAATTAGTCGCATTCAGAAAGCTCTGTCCTAAATGTTTCATCACAAGCTTTCCACAGCAGTGGCCACACTGCAAATCTTTTTATTTACAAGGACAATGTTTTAGGTTAATTGCAGCGTTAAAGACAATGCAAGTTCTCTGCTGAATTGCCTCTTGTACAGAGGCTCACTCCCACTTCCCGACCAATCTTTGTGCAGAATGTGCCTCATTGTGTTTTGGAACATCATTTCTTATGCAAAGATTCATAATTTGGGTAGGTTATTTTAAGTAGTCTATACAAGACACTGTGGGAGCAGCACTGGGATGATTAAAGGCATTTGTGTGTTGCACAATGCCGTTACCGAGGCACCTGGGGCAGTCACCCTGTTTGCAGCATAGACCATGTAGGAGGGTATAATTCCTCTCTGTGTGCTTCAATAATCAGGGCTCATGGTTTAAAACCAGGGTAAGGTCTACAGTGCAACACAATGCAAAGAGAAGCATAAAGCTATCAGTACAGCAGTACAGCTGTTATTGTTAGTGCCATTTGTTCAGTGGTAATTGCATTCTAGACAATGCAAGCCATGAAATAACAGCTCCTGCTCTGAACTGTTTGCAGACTTAGCTAATATGTGGTCTCCACCAGGCTGGCCAGTGGGTCTCCAGCCCTGAAGCATCCTTCCCCTCTCTGGGGAGGGGTTTGCTCCTCTGGCACCAGCAGCCAAATGCTGAGCAAGCCCAATGTGTGCTCTGTCTGTCGACAGGGACAACATGCTTCATCTGCCAGTGTTTGCTAAGAGGGAGCAGGAATTTGGAGCTGAGGCTTTCATATATTGGTGAATACCACCAAAAACAAGTAGTAGGGCAACTGTAAAACATGTATGTCGGTTTTCTTATAAAATTGTAAACAATCTTAAATTCACCCTCACATGGAAATGAAACTGTGATATTATTAATTTATATCAATTAGTGAGGACTCTGAATTGCAAAGCAAACTAGGATATATCCCAGGATGCTGTCTTGCGTTCCAGCCCTCTGAGGAGTTATTCCTTCAGGAGTGATCTTGAAGTCTCTAACACATTCATGTTTTTTCTTGACTAAAATTGGTAAAAATATATGTCCTTTCCTGGGGGGAAAAAAAAAAAAAGAGAGAGCTGTCTCTTGAAATCTTTACTTTTTTTTTATGTTCAGGAAAACACAAGTGCTTTCTGATTCATTTCTCCTCTGGAGAACTCAGTTACAGAGTTTCAATAATGAGTGGAACTTTTCAATCTTTACTTAAATAGATGGGTTGCTTGTCTTGATAGGCTCAAGACACCAACCAATTCTTCAACACATATCCTTACTGCCAGCTTTACAAGGAAAGAAGGGCTCTCAGTTAAAAAGCAAAACCATATTAGCATACATGACACATGCAGTACTGGCATTTTTAAATTAGATTAATGTGTGCTCGGTAATAGAATGAAAGAGCCATTTTGTGGTATCACATTTTCTTATTCTTCAAACAGTGTTTCCAGGCTGCCACAATTTCACTTTCTCACTTTCAGAAGAGGCAAGACGTGCCACAGGTAAGAAGAGAGAAAGCAAATGCTGCTTTACTGATATCAAGCCTTGGCTGCCCCATTAGATGTGGATTTTCCATGGGGACTTGGGTTTTCCCAGAGCCATGTCCCACCACCAGCTGTGGCAATCAGCCCTGTGCATGTGCAATGAGCCCAGAGACCCATCTCACGTGGGCACAATCTGCCAGGTGCCACAGAGCTTTCAAAAGCCATGTCATGCTGGTGGATATCAGTGAAACCATGGAGGAGGATGATGGGACACAGCTTCAGAGGAACTATAAACATGACTTGTGCTCGTGCAGAAAAAACCCCCTTTTGAGTGGTGTTATGTAAAAGAGCATGGCAACAATAACACCAAGAAGGAAGAAAGCTTTAGGGAGTTACTGAGACAGGCTCTGCAGAGATTCATAACCCAGGAAACAGAGCAGACCTTTCATCAGAAGGAAAAACAAATTGCAAAGGATTTGTGAAGCACTGGTAACACTTCTTAGAGATGATGTACTGTAGAAAGTCTCTTACCATTTTTGTACCAGAAATGGACAAATTAATAGCGTAAAATACTGCAAAGTAGGGTGTCCACATTTTGAATTGCTAAAATAGAAAATGTCAGATGAGGAGTGTTTCCAAGTCCCCAGAAAGCTTACTAGCCCAGAGGCAGAAGGAATGACTGCTATCACAGTAAGAACAATTGCATCTTTGAAATCACACGAACACAGTGAGATTCAGCCACGGAGGGTATCCATCATAAGAGAGATGCTCAGTTTGGAGGCCAGCTCCCCATCATGCATGGATGATGTAAGGAAAAATATTTCAGGTAGCCCAACCACCCACTGCTTCCCTGGCTAACCCACCAGCCTGCTGTAGATCACCAGGTGGGGACAGCTGAGCTGAGAGCAGTAAAGAGCCCACCTTTCATGCAGACCTTTCATGCAGAGGAAACTCTCTTGGCAAGAGATCCAAGTGATTACGCTTCTCAGTGCTCAGAGCTGAAGCAAAATTTCATCAATATGACTCCTTCAGGCAGGCACTTTTGTATAATTTCAGCAGTTCAGAAATACTACTAAGCTCATTAGCTAGGCTGGAACTGATAAACTCCTCTACCAGGATGTACTCTTTTCAGTTACACACAGAAGAAAAATCATCTGTCAAAGTATGTTTAGGTGCTGTGTGCTTTGAAGCCATCAGCATTAGCACGGATCTTATTTAAATCCTAGGTAAGCTGGGAGACCACATGCTTTATTCAATTGCTGAGGAATCTGATAAAGCCATTTCCCTCCAGAAGGTAAAATAAGCCTCCAACCAAGATATTTTCCACCCAGTAAGAACCTGCTCCTACACACACGAGTCTTATTTCGGGAAACATTAACAAGGGGAAAAAATTAAAATTACTTTTTGTGTAATGTGAGTAGAATTGCCCATCAGTCTGCTTTCCCTGGATCACAGGAAGATGGTTGGGGCATTTACCATGCGTGAGATGAAGAAGAGTCTGGTCCTGCCATGTTTAAACACCAAAATGTACTCACGAAAAATGGGGTTCAATCAAGCTTACAGCTGTGTCTTGGAGAGCCTGCAGTCTTGCCCATGATCAAGTCCTCTTAAAAAAATGTCTGCACCCAAGGAGATGATACAAACAAGCCATTGCAGATCATGCAATTACAATACTTGCCAAAGCATATTTTGGGGTTGACCCAGTTCTTCAGCAAGGAAGGACACAGAATATTACCGTGTTTTTCAAAACCTTGGCTTCAAGGCATTGGCCATCTAAATGAACCCATTCTTTACTGCTGTCCAGGATTTCCTCCTCTGCCCCACTCAGGTTTGTGTGGCTAAAATTTAATCCTATCAAGCTGCTTCCAGAGGAGAGAAGCAGATGAGCCCTGTGCAGCAGCACCATGGATGAGCAGGGAGCAGGAAGGGTTGCATGCAGAGCTCAGGTGATGGAGAACAGCTCAGGCCAGACCAGTCTCTGCCTCCTTCTGCTTGCAGCTTCTCATTTTTCCAGGGCTAAGGTGTGGGATCACCATGGGTAGGATGATGTAGCCTTGACCAAGAGCTATCCAACAGATGAGGAAGGAGCACCCTCATCACTGTGCAGTAGAGCTCCATGAGGTTGTTTATGAAGCCTTTCTTGCATTAGCATGAAAAGCATTACTTCTCTGTCTATGGCATAATTTTGCTGCCAAGCATCCTATCGTCACTTGCTGGAAGAAGTGTTTAAGTATTTCAGCAATGTTTGTGACAACATCTGCCAGGCACAATTCAACTCAATGCCTTTTAATGATTCATTTTCATGAATTGTACATCTATTTTAAGTGCACTGCAGTTACTTCAGAGGCAGTAGTAATGAAAACTTAGCACTTTGGATTTCTTACACTGTCAGGGTAAGCACAAAATGTGGACCATTGCAGGCACCCAGGGTAAGTGCCTTTACAAGAGCTCTAATATAATTTCTTGGGAAATGATCCAGATTATTTATGGTATAATTAAAGATATGGTATAATTAATTTGTAATTCTTCACTTGCACTGCAAATCTCCTTTTGATTAGTAAATATGCAATGCTTAAGTGCTATTATGGAAAAATATATTTATCATCAGACAGAGGGGGTGTCATCATTAAGTACATAATTACAGATCTATAATTATAAGAAAGGCTATGTAGGCAATGTCTAGAGATGCAGACATCTTTAAAAAACACCATTATAATTTGTGCTCTCAGGGGGAACAAGCCACTGAAATGTGTACCTTTGTGTACCTGGCAAAGTGCTGTGTGCCCACCAGGAACTCGGGATGGCCCTCAGCACACAGCTGTGGTTCAGCTGCCCAAGACACCCACCTTCTCCAGCAGTCCTGCCCTTGATTTAATTCACAGCTTAAGCTGTGAAAGGGGCTTTAAACAGAATGGCAGAGAGGACAAATCTGCTTGGAGAGCTAACCTTATAGGCCATGCAATGATTTATGTTGTACACCAGGGAAACTAAACTGGTGTAAAGTTCTTCTTCTCAAGGAAGGCCACGTTTCTGAGCAACTTTGCCCTTCTAGAGAGCCACAGATCATCACAAGATGTACAAAACAGAAGATCAAGCCTTGACGGTTTTGTTTAAATCCTCAGGATCACACTGTTTTTCCTCTGTCAGGTGGTTATTGAAGGTGAGCTGCAGAGTAGGGGACAGATATTTGAGATAAAATGTCAGGTGCCAGACGCTCCTTCGGCATATGACACTGAAATGCCTCCCTGCTCCCTTTGGCTGCACACACTTCGGGACTTGCTTAGTTCTTAGTAGTTAGACTTGCTGTACAATAACCTACTCCAGCCATTTACCCCTGAAAGTTCAGGGACTTCAGACACTTTTTAAAAAGCACATTACGATGTGGAAACATAGGCATAAGAGGATTTCCAGAAAAAAAGGCTCTAGCTGCTCTCCTAAGACTTCCAGAGATTTCTGATACTTCTTTTGAACATTTTGTCCATCTAGCCCTGCTGTTTGCAAGGAAGCAGGGACAAAGGCCATAAATAAAGTCTATGGTACATGATCTGCATTTTGAGCTGGAAGCTATTGCTGTGGCACAAAGAATCATAGATAATACTGCAGAGTGCTGTGCTTGTGACTAATGGTAACAAATGTGCTTACTCCCCTGATTTTGCAGAACACAGAATTCGTGAGAGTGTTTATGTAGAATTGGAAGTGATTGATTTCTATGCAAACTTTCTAAATGGGCTTCTCCAATTCATCCTGAAGGAGACATCAAGTATTTGTTCTTGTATCACAAGTGTAGATAGAAAATTTTTAAAAGTTTATCAAAAATAAATTCTCATTTACTGTCTACTTTTCACAGCAAAGTAGTTGAGCTGCCTTGCAAGTTCCAAAGGATACCTCACTTAAAGTACAGTGCCACAGAAATATCACTCCAAGGGGAATGCCATAAATGTGTGTTCCCAGCAATGAACAGCCAGCCTCTTGCAAAAAAACCCTGACCTTTGCTTTTACACCCATCACATGAGACATTTCCCAAGTAGTGGGCATTAGACTAAATGTCCAATAAATATTTAAAATTAAGTCAAGCAGACCTGCCAAAGTGTGGGCAGGGGAAACAGGCACTGCAGGAGCAGAGTATCTCTACTCTAGTGGACCTGCAAGAGCAGAGAATGGCCAGGAAAGTTACAGGCTTGATCTGCAGCAGACTTCCCCCAGTGGAGGCTGCAAAGGCACCACAATAAATTCCCACTGCCTGCTTGTGTCTCTGCTCAAGGAAATCTGTAGTGCTGCAACTCTCTGATGTTGGTGCCAGGAAAGCTTTCACCTGCAGCACCTGGCTCTCTGCCAGCCTAAGCAGGCACTGCCCACCACACTCCAGTGCTGATGAAGTGACCCTGACAGCTCCAGGAGGGGCTGTGCAGTCCAGGCTCCCCAGCTATCCTCTGCACCTCCCTGGTGTCTTGCTGGAGTTGGGAAAGATCATTACTTCACCATCTGAAAAGCCAAGCAAATATGTTTTAATTGGATTCAGTGTTGATCACAATATTGATTTAAGATGGAAGATAGCCTGTGCATCTCTGTGCATAGAGGGAAAACATATTTGGATGAAGAGTCATTTACAGCTTCCCAGGGGAGAAAAATTCTAATTATAAGTGATGCTTGCCAAAATGCATTACCTGGCATTATAGATGAAGGAGATAAATTAAAATCATGATTACCTTTTTTAAAAGTTAATGCATTTATCTAAGGCTTGCAGTGAGTCTAGTGCAAATGAGCTAAGAGACACACAGTCCTCAGTCAAATCCTTATAGCCAGGGAATGTCCCCAGTTGTAGGCTCTGCCTGAACAGTTTTGGGGGTTTTAAATTATTTTTCTTTCTAGGGTTATATTTAAGAGTATGTAAGAAGCAGAGTGAAATCCTACTGTTCTCATTTTAAGTAAGAAAAAATTTGGTTTGGTTACTGCTGATACATGTTAATACAGAGCAGATACAATGCTCTGGAAATGATGGGTCAGTAAGAAGGGACCAGTTTCTCCCACATAATATTAATAAGCAAAAGAAGTACATTCTCAATACTGATATCATGGAAATACAAATTAACTCTGCCATTGCAGCTATAAATTCGATATGGTCTTTTTACAGGTCAACATGGGGTATATTTTCTGTTCATTTTATTAATTAGTCTCATATGTTCTTCTGGAAATCAAGACATGCAGTCATTTGACTTCTGATGTCAGACAAAGCCTGAAAAAAACCTTCAGATATTTCCTTAGTTCCACCTCTTCATTTAAATTAAGTGCAATTTAAATAGCATCTGAAATAAATGTATGCCATTGGCTGGGTGTAGAACATGATTCATAAGCCTTTCACAAACAGCAGGGAAATAACAGCTATTCTGACTGCTATTGCATATATTTTTGGCTTTAAAAGCCCATCTACCGTGTCAGTTAATAGTATCAATTTGAGCCAAAAATAACTGCCACTTTTTCATTTTTAATTACTACATCTGTTACCCCATTTAATCTGGGCATAATAAGACAATTGGACATTTCCAAAAATAATCCCACAAATTATTTCCAGACTCATGACTGAACTGCCACTGCATAGCCAGAACACAGACCCCCAGAAGGATTTGCAGCAGTAAACAATGCTTTTTCTTGCACACAAATGTTTATAGTGAATTGCCAGATGTTTTTCTAACTAAAGATGCCTTTCTGGCATCCCTAATTTGACTCAGCCACCAGCGCTGCTCTGGTCCCCGAGGGGAGGTGGGATAGGAGCTGGCGATGTGCCTGGCCAGCTCCTGGTGGCAGACCCACGGGGTGGCATCCTCTGCTAAACAGGCATTAATGGCACCAAGGGGGCTGCTCAGCCCTTGCCCTGCTCCCTAGCAGCAAATGGTTGCATTTTTTGGAAGGGATCGTATCCTGAAGTGCAAAAGGCCCATTCAGATGAGTGACACTGGGTGGAGCTGGGCTGAAAGGCTGGTGGGACCACAGGCACCAACAAGTGCAACCTGCCCCAAGGTCACACCTGACCATGAAGGGGTGCAGGCCACTGCCTCATTCTGCAGTCTGCTGTGGGAGAGCCCAGGAGACCTGGCAGAGGCAGAAAAAGAAATGCAAACCCTTAGGCTGGCATCACAGCCACATCTAGCAGCCTGTGGCAAGGCAGCATCAAAACGCTACACTTGAAAGCAGCACAGACACTCCTCACCACAGACAGACTGACAGACTCTGTGTGTGTGGCATCCTGTCTGTGCTTGGGTTGGTGGTGAAAACAAATGGCATAATTTCTGCCCAGGACTAGGCTGGAGAGAGAAGAATTCACAACAAAAAGCATCAGTTCAGAGGGCTCTTCTTCTTCCTCTACAGTGCTGCTCTTGAAGTTCCTTCTTTTCAAGGAAAACTTAAAAAACCTTTTCCTTTGGTTTTCAGCACATGAAAGCATGGTAGAGTATGTGGGAAGGGCAATGGTTGTCCTTCCTGGCAACTTGAAATTTATTTTGACAGAGCAGCTAGAAAGAATATTATAACATTTTCTAAGTACAGTTTAGTTTATCTGTAGTTGCTGGAGCCTTGTTAGGTTTTTAAGTAATTTTAAATGAAAAAAATTCTAGAATAATTCATGGCACTTACTTTTTGTTTTCATCTGCCTTGGAGCTTTTTGGAAGTTAATAAAATCAACCTGCATATCTCAGTAATTGTGTTTACAGAAAGCCAGGCTGTAAATTCAGATTTCTAGTTTAATATTCTAAGATTACTGTCTCCGATTGCTCATTATCCATCCAAAGCATTTTATTTTTGCTGGAAACTTCAAATAAATTCATAGATTTATCTGCACCTATCAAATATTTTATATGAAATGCTTATTTTCCCTCCTTTTAGTAGAATAAAGTCTGTGAGGAATGCTGGAAGTTGGTTTTTGAGATGTAGCAGAGTAGAAGCAATGACAGGGGAGAGGAAGCCAAAGATTGAGAGCATGGAGAAGGAGAGACAGAGCTTTGTTCAAATAACTGGCTCCCAGTGGCAAAAAAAATAAAAATACAAAAGACAACTCTCTTGCTGACAATTTAATGGTAAAAGCTTTGAGAGATTTGTGCCTTTCTGCAATCTTGATGGAGGCCCCTGTGTGCTGAAGCCAGCTGAATTAAATGGCCATATTCTTCACACGAGCATCACAGCTGTATCTTTTGCTGGGTAGTGAACTGTAATAAGTTGATGTTGGATTTGAATGGGCTGCTGTAAGGTATCAACATCAAAAGAAAATAAAACATCCACTAGGAATCAAGGCTAGATTATCTGACCCCAATAGTGCTTTTATAAATGTTCTCCAAAAATTTTTGTCTTGATTTGCAGGGATTTGAAAGCTGCGTTTTTGATTCATCAAATGAAATTATCAAAAGGAAACTACTTCAGATAAATACATCACTTGAAATGTTGATGAGTGCATTTCTGGCATTCAGGGAGCATTTCAATCAGCAGGGAAAAACATACCCCTTTTAGGTATCTAGAAGAAAGATTACAAAACTCCCCTATCATGGCATATCAAAAAGACAACTAATATACATTGGATTATCTTTGACAGTATCAGCAATCAGATACTGGAGATTAGCTGGAAAAACATATTTGATAAATGCTACAGGCTGTGTTTATTTCAAAAGAGCATATTTTAACAAACAAGGATGCATTATAGAAAAAAGACGCTCAAAAAACTCATTGGTTTTGAGCTCAACTGATCACCTGCTATACCATACAGTAGATGACTGGAGCTATGCCATGGGCCACGTCCTGCCCCCCTCAAAGCCCAGGGGAGTTCTGCAATTCATTCAGTAAACCAGGAAAAATACCCTAATTCAGTTCAGGCAAGGCTGTGGCAGGGCTGGGGACCAGGCCCTGACAGCATCACTGGGGCAGGGACTGGTGGCCCTGGACTGTGCTGAAATGGGATCCCAGGCCATGGTAGGCTGGGCAGGGAGATTAGTGCCCTTGGGACTGTGACACATTCTAAAAGAGCCTGCCTGTCACCACAAGATACAAATATGGGATAGAAAACATGATCTTCTGCTTTTACCATATAGGAAGCAGTATGCATCCTTACTTGCAGGACATGAAGAAGCATAGAGGATTGTGGAGGATTTTGAAGTGATGCTACCTGGCTATCTCTCTGGCTATCTGGCTATCTTTCCTTCACCAGGCAATCCCTTTTTAAGTTACTACATTTCATTGATGCATCATCACAATTCTCTTCTTGCCTAAATCTGATCTTGTGCTGTTCTTTTTCTTCCTTCTGACTGTGCTGTTTGATCCATTTCTCTGATAGTTCAAACTAGAGAGTCCTTTGTAGCATGTGAGCTGGAAGTGTGTCTGCTCACAGAAAGAGGTTCCCAGGCTTTACCCATCCCTGTAAGCTGTTTGGCTTTTTTTCTTTACTTGTTAGTCCTCTTTTAGGAAGGTTTTTTTGTCTGTTGCATCTCTAGAGGTGCATAATGGTTACTAACCCTCACCTATTCATAGCAGAGGGACAGCTGTACAGCTACACAGCTGTAGCCCATTGGGGATGAGGCTTGGCCACAGCCCCACTCCCAATTACCACAAGCTCGGTGCCTACAACACCTATTTCCTACCTGTAAAAACAATAAGACTTGAAAGCTACACATTGCTTCTGTGGCCTTTAAGAGGAGACCAGAGAGCCTAAGCAGGCTGGTTCTTCTGCTACAAAACAGTTTCTCAAGTCATTGATGATGACTCTGGGAGAAACCAAAGCTTGAAAATGAAAAACATTAATAAACAGCAGAGAAAGATACAATGAAATCACTGATTTAATTAAGATATTTTTCTTGGTGACATTTCCCACATTTTGTCCAATGGGAAATATATTAATCTAAAAGAGATTTTTTTAAAAACAAAACCCCTAACTAATGGTCTGAGGCATAAGAAAACAATTCTTTTTATTTTAAACTGTTTAAAGAAATTCTGAACTCAAAACCTCAAATATTCTTTAAAGCACTAAACTACTTTATCCATCCTTACTGAGGATCTATGGTATAAATATTCTGATTACTCAAAGATAGCATGTGTTTTGCTGGGAACAGGGCTATGGAGGACATAAATAATAAAGCCCATTACAGTGTCTGTTGTAGTGGAACAACACTGAATGGTGCAAACATTGACACATACAGTACATATTTTCCGGTTTTTTCACCTCCTCAGCTTCTACATGGATTCTGTCACAAATGAATGATACTTGCTAGAGTGGGTGACCCCAGAAATATAGGGGAAATAGAGAGGTCTTCCTTTTTGCATTATGCTTCATTCCACCTGCAGTTTTTCTTTGCTTTTTCTCTCTCTCTTTTTTTTTTTTTTTTTAAATGAGTTATTTGACTGAATTCCATTTTGGCTTGTGTCTGTGAAAGCACCTGTGTATTTTGTCTCCAAGCCAAAGTCACTGCTCACCCAATCAGCCAGACTGGTGATCCAGTGCCATCATACAACAAATGTTGCACGAATCATTGTACACACAAATAGTTAATGTCAACAGAAACATGGACAGGGGCTTTGAAGTCTCTTGTCATGGTCGGGGCTGATGGACAAAATTTCTGACAAAATATTTCATTTTCTCAGAGAATGATAATTCTTGAGATTTTAAACTTGTTTTTCATTACATTGCAGAGAAGTTCATACTTAAAGGTGTGATAGTTCTGGTAAAGGAGCTGTATAATACTATTACTGTTAACATAAAATAATTAAATGGAGGTGTTACAAGATACCAGTGTGATTAAACTCTATTATTACTAATGTCAAGAGATCTAAGTCAGGTTTTAGAGACAGCTGGACTAGAGTGCGACTAGACATCTCCATCTGAGTGCTAAGGCTCATCTTCCTGGTCATCTGGTCACTCCCTATTTCAACAAAAGATTCCTTCAGAGTTTAGGTGGAAGAGAAGGAAATTAAAGGCAATAAAAGAGAGAGGAGGGAAACTAATAAAAGTAAAGGACATATTATCAAAATGTTGATTGTCAGTCCATGCAAGTTGCACTTTCTAGCTAGTGGGTCAAATCCAGTTAAATTATTGCACATTGTTGCATGTTTCAGAAATAAATACAAATATAATTTTAAGGCTTCATGGACAGATAGCATAGACAGTTTTTTGAATATGTTTCAACACAAGGCACAGAGTATAAATTCCATGAAATCTTTGTATTGTCTACAGACAGGTTAAAAGGAACCCTTTGCTTCCATAGAAACATGTTTGTAGTGTTAGATTCCCAGTGCCTAATCTAAAAAGTACTTGTAAAAAAAAACTTCAGAAAATCTTGGAACTAGCAGAGTGTGGGATGTGAAGCCAGTAGCTACTCCCATGGCCACTGAGAGCCCCAAGTGGCACAAACACCTGTGGCTCTTTGGGAGAAAATTCACCACAGGGATCAGAACACAGAAATTGTTGTGACTCTCATCCTGTTTTGTACACCCAGAGGCAGACAGATATTTTTAAGAATATGCATCTAGTGCAACTATGCAGGGAAACATGCAAAATGTAACAACATAGGTTTTCAAAGTGCTAAAGGAGCAGGGTGAAACATGGGCAACATGTGCTTTGCAAGATCTGCAGTGCCAGAATACTGGAGTCAGCTCAGAAACCATGTTTTAAAAGGATCTATTAAACCTGACAGCTGCCAGTGACAAATGACATCCTTTTAAGAGCAAATACCCTGCTCTGAATCCCCAAGTAAAATCTTAAGTGATCTGCTTTAGAGCATTTTTAGTAGAACAGACTCTGGTAGAACAGGAGATGCTGAGCAAGTAGGGAGGGAATGTGAGCGAATGGAAGGAGCACATATTTCTGTCAGACACAGAGATGTAAATAGTTTGTTACTGCATTCTTGAGTTGAGTGATTAAGCTCATGTTAAAAACTGTGATTTGCAAACAGATGGCTTTACAACCCTGCTGCTGCTGCTTGCAAATAAACACCACCAAGTACCAACATCAGCAGAAATAAGTTCTTTTGGTCTTCATAATGGAAGACCTTCACTAGAATAACAGCAAATGGCCTGTTGGAATATTCAGTCTTCCTTACCCATACTGCTTGGAAATCTGATGCCACCCTCCAATTTGTTCATGTTTTACAAGTTGACATGCAGCCTTTGACTCTAACTGGAAGAGATGCACTTCACTACAAATCACAGAAAAGCTGGTTTCAGAATGCTTATTTTAGATTTGCAACCACAGGCTCAACTATAGCAAACAAGAGCAGGAGGAGTCGCTTTTAGCCAGCCTTGTACTAGAAATCTTCTCCAGAGTATTTGGATGAGCATCAAAATGAGGTTACATGTAGTACTACTACAATAAAGGCAGCCAAGTATTCACAACGACCCAGACAGATGGCCTTAGAAAAAAACCTATGTATATTTGAGCACACTTCAGAAATTCAGAATTTGTTGGAGTTCATTTAAACACAAGTAACTATGTCCCTGGCCAAAGCTGATCTGACTTCTTAGGCTTGCAGGAGAGACATTGTCATTCTCAAATTCAGGCTGACCTCTGTGATATTCCTATTCTCTTTTTCATCAGACATGTACAGTAAAATGCCACTTTCAGATTTTATAATAATCCAGAAATGCACTCACTGACCTGAGTGCCCCAAATGCCCCTGAAGAGGGCTCACCTGTCACCAGTGGCCACATCAGACCACACCAAGACCAGCTTTGCATCTCCTTCCCTGACTTAGGACCTTAAAGACAGAGAGCATGAAATCCCTCTAATTGTGCTGTAGACTAAGACAAGGTCTTGACTCATTTTCCTAGGTAGATTCTCCTCCTGACCCATTTCTCTTGTCACTTTACTATCCACCACCATAGTTTCAAGCCAGTGCCTGGGGTCATGGCAGCGCTCCAATCTCAGCAAACAGCCTTTAGAAACAAAGTGGCTCGAGTGCCAACATCAACACAGACTTATTTCATTAGTCTGTATAAACTGTGTGACACTATTTAAAGCTCATTTTGGCAAGACCTATGGAAAACAGGCACACTGGCATGGGGAAGTAATTTAAAAACACACTTTCTCTGCTCTGCTTCTTTCACCCGCAAATCCTGCCCCAGGAAAGCCCCTGCCTTGCTCCCATGACGCCATGCAGCAAAGCCAACGGGGTCCTCAGGGGACTGGGATGAAGGTCAAGAGGGACTTTCAGTTCCTGTGGCCTGAGGAGAGGACAGAGCCTCCCCCCATCCCTGTCAGGGCCTCGCAGGTGCCCCAGGGCAGGAGCCCCACTACAAGGGGCTATGGGCTGCACCTCCTGCACCCGAGGGGCAATCAGAGGGCTCAGCAGGCAAATGCTCACTAGCAAGAATACAAAATGAAAAGCAAACTCCTCTCTTCATCCTTATTGCAAAGATGAGAAAACAGAGATAAAAAATCAGGTCTCCCAGATAAACTCCCAGCCTTAATCACGCATTTTCATCAAACATGGCATTTCCCTTCACTTCATGCTTTTAAAAAGAGCTCTGGGAATGTGGTTTTTAAGTCTTGTAGCTATGATGACACAATACAACATTGCAAATGGAAAGGGCACTTCTTCCATTGTTCTATGGATGATTAAAATAGAAGATCCAAAGTACTACTCACTGTAATACTAATCTCCAACACAAAGACTGTCTCTCTTCCCCCAAAGTGAATTACAGACTTTGTGACTAAAATAGTGAATCCATTTGCAGACACCAGAGTCATTGATAACTTTGCAATCTTCTAACTCTGTTAGGTTATTTAATGCATATATATAGACTTCCAGTTAGTAGGCAGCATTTATACATGTATCCATATTTCTTGCAAGTATTTGTTATTTTATATTAGGAATATAATTTTTAAGTCATCCTCTGCGATCCTGATGCTATTGACAAATTCTTTATTATTTTGTGTAAACTGTGCTCTGTAGAAAAAAGGAAATTTTGGCAAAGTTTTGGCATATATTACAATAAGGAGAAGTTAGAGTTTTGAAAGAGAAATAAAAATCAAAACACAATTATTTTTCAATTACACCAAATTGTGTTTGTACTATGATTGGTACTAGATTTAAGGGTCAACACAAGAACCTGCAATAAAATACATAAATTAGAATTAGATATGGTTTGAGCTTGATACAGCAACTTCCTTTGAGTCCTTATAGGTGAGTCTTCAGCAAAGTGATTCTAATGGATGGTCATCATATTAACAGTGAACCTGTAGGACCTTGTTGGTCACTGTGTCACTATCAGCTTCAATTACAATATTTTGTCTCTGGCCAGGTAGATCAAAATCTGAATGATTTTAGTAACCAAAGTTTAAGTAAGAGTATACTCTTTTTTTGAAATCCAATGGGATCAGAAAGCTCTTTTTCCCTGAGCTGCATAGTCACTTATTTGTGAGAGATGGATATATTTGGAACAGCTCCTGATACAGTGGTATGTCTAATATCCTGTGACATTCCATCCTTAAGGAGAGGGAGCTCCTGAGATTCGTAGATGCTCACTTGAAAAAAACCAACAAAAGTCAGAGGATCTGCAAAACATACAGAGTTAAATTACACACTTGCCATGGAAACTGGTAGAAGTCAGCCCTTTATCTTCTAGTATAAGCACACAGCCAGCTATCAGCATCTGAGACATACACAGCAGCCCCTTATCTTCTGGGCTTCTGCAGTATCAAAGGAGGAACTAAACACAAGGAGAAAATTAAAAATATCCTTTCAGTTTAATTTCAATGAACCTGGTATCTAAACATTTAAGTCATCATCTGTTACCTCTCCCTGGATTCTGATCACAAGAACATGACAGATTTATTTTCTTTGCATCTTGTTTAATTAACACGCCTTTGGAGGAGCAGTGGCAGTGGTAGCAGGGACCACCCCTGACACTCACTGAATTCCAGTAAGCATCTTCTGTCCTCCTGCAGACAGGCTTTATTTGACAAATTATTCTTTATGGCTGACTAATATGCCTTGGGTCACGTTTATGGTTAGCACAGATACTTGTAGTGCAGATATGACTTACTACAACATGTGCCACTTGTAATTTTGTAATGAAAACCTCATACTCTCCAAGAGAGCGAAAAAAAAAGAAACAAGCAACAGCTTCATAAAAGAAGCTTCATCTTTCAGGATATTCTGCTTAGACAATACCTAATTCCAAGCATACCAGCATTTTATTTTCATTTGGACAGAAGATTATTACTTTTTGAGGCAGGAATGTTTTGTGTTACAGAAATGCTATAAATCAAATGCAGTAAGTTTCCAATAGTAAGACAGTCAAGAAATCCTGGCTATTTAAGAGCAACACAGCCCTATTTGCAATGAACTGAAAAATTGAAATGACAGAGTCAGTGCCAGGGTCTCATGTTTTTCCTTATTATCCATGTTGCACAGTAATAGGTGAGGTGAAGAACAAAAAACGTCATTGTTTGAATCAGGGGCTCTCAGCACTGTGGCTTTCACCCATAGGTCACCTACCTGCTCTCAGGTTTAAAACTGTCAGCAATTATTTTAAATTTCCGAGAAGGAAAAGGAGCAAATTGGGCACACTGCCAGAAAAGCAAAGGCTGGTGGGAGCTCAGCTCTTCAAGAAATACAGAAAATATCGCAATAGTTGTCTTGAATTCTTGAGCCCCATCATGGCACCACCGCTCACTCCTGTGAAGGAGATCTTCAGACAGAAGGAAGAAGCCATCTTACTAGAAATCTGGAAACTGAAAGATTGCTTTTGATAAATACATAGTACTCAGGCTTCTCTTCTTCATCCACCCACTTCAGCTTCTTCTTTTTCTAGAAAATATATTTTTATTTATGTTTTATTTGCAAATGTTTTATTTAATTTGAACGATAAAGGGAAGGTTTAATAGGAGCAGTAGGAATTCAAGTATACTGACTCTCGTTCAAGAGGGGAATGAATCCAATCTGTGTTTTACGATTGAAGAGGTTAATTTATGATTGTAAAGGTTAATTTTTACATCTTTATTTTAAAGCAAAATCTCTTCGTAATTATTGATAAAATATTAATCTTGAGTCTAATGTTTCTCCTTCCATGAGGACTTGTATTTTCTCAAATAGCTACAAAGAAAGGAGACTATCCAATACATTTCCTTCAATAAACACTGGTTGTAATTTTTGTTGGGTTACATGTACTGGGAATATATTTATCCAAAGCAATTTTTAAGTATTAAAAAATAAATAAAGTATAGAAGAAGAGGACAAGACTGGTTCTATGTAAATAACTCATTGTCTGCTTTGTAAAAAAGCTTTATAAAAAGCCATGAGATGCAGGGAGAAAATAAAGGCAACACAAAAAATCAGAAAAATGTCCTTATCCACTAAGAGGAAAGCCAATGACATTAGTTTGTCACATATCACAGACAAAATCCAAAAAGAAGAAAGTGACTGGAAATTAAAGAAAAAAGCCATTCACGAGTGCCACTTGACCACTATCAGCAGCTGCACTCAAGCATTTTGAAGGACATCAAGCTCTAATGGGGCACCAGGAAACCTGTCTCACCAGCAGAAACCAATGTAAGGTCTTTCAGTCTCTTAGAGAGACTCATGTACGTGGAAAACAGTGAAAAGTGTATTTTATTCTGTAGTCACATCTAGTAAAAAAATATTCCTTCATGCATTATCTTGTCCACTTGCCACTACCTTCAATGGGGACCACATGACAAAAAGTACAGAACAAAGCAAGAGTGTTATAAGGTGAACAGTTTCCCATATGCATTTCAGTTCTAACAAAACTACATTTAGTGTACTCTTGAGTACAAGAAATTAAGAAAACATGACAGAAATTTTCTCTTCCTTTGTTTCTAAATCTCAGGACTTCTGAAGCCTGAATCATAAGACTTAAGTGCAGGTCTGCATTTGTGCCTTTCAAAACATCTTCCATGGGTGAATTAGGGACACAATTTATATTAGATCAAATAAGAACCAAAACATCAAAAAACAACCTTGGCTTTTGGGTTGCTGAAGACCCATCCATTCCCAGGCTGAGCAAATGCTGATGCTGCAACATCTCAGAGGAGAAGGCCAGGCTGGGCTAACAACTGACATGCAATTTTACGGCTGTCTTTAGTGCTTCTTGAAGGTGGCACAACACAGCCTGCTG
The DNA here is from genome assembly GCA_013399835.1 of Leptocoma aspasia. Taxonomy (NCBI): domain Eukaryota; kingdom Metazoa; phylum Chordata; class Aves; order Passeriformes; family Nectariniidae; genus Leptocoma; species Leptocoma aspasia. The sequence goes on along the minus strand of VXAX01004279.1, from coordinate 490,245 downwards.
AGCTCAGAGCTTTGTTACATTATCTCAGGACAAGGCAAAAGGGCTGTCAGCTCACCCCAGCTAAAAAAGATCAATCATCTGAAGAGGCCCTGCTAGGAAAACCAAGACAAGCAAAACTCCCACACTGCAAATTTTGCTTCTGACAGCCAGGGTAGGATGATCACACACTCCTTTTCCCAGGCCAGTCTTTTTGATGCCATCCCAATGAAGCTGATGATAAGTACAGCCTGCATTTACATCTCTTGAAATCCTTGCCCAAATGAACACTGAGTTTTGTTTTTCAGCAACAGGAACGAGATAAAGAAACAGCCTCAGCATGCCAGCATGGCTGGGACAAAGCCAGCTGTAACTGTGGACAGTCTGTGGCACTTGCTTACATGGAGAAGAGAGGTTGGCACAAAAGGAAGAATGGCCAAGCAAAAAGATGTACAGCCTGTGGTGGGAGGAATGGGATCACTCACCCTAGAAAGGAATGAAAGGGGAGGCTAAGGGAATTTATTCCTGGCCTAAGCTTCCTGCAAATGCACACAGCATTACTTTCATCTTTTTTCTCCATGCAACTTACCAGGAATACCCTACAGTTTTTCGTTTTATTTGTTATCAGAATACAGAAGTCCTAGTGAAGGTTAAAAGGAAAATATCAGATTAATAAAGGTATTTAGAATGATAAAAATGCAGATGAGGACATGAACAAGTAGATCCACCTTTTCAGATTTGGTACACAGCTGCTTTCTACCTTATATGAGCTGATAACAGAAAATCTATAAAAAGAAATCTTTTCAGCTTTGTATTTCCTTGTATTGTTCCATTGTTGTAAATATCAAACAGTAGTTTTACCAAAAAAACAAAAAAAGTAGTCACTGCCCTGAGTTTTATTTTTTAACACTATACATCCTAGTGAATATACAAATCCAAAAACCTGTAAGGTCTGTATGCCCATTCTTTCAGGTTGTAAGACTGAGAGCACGCAGCTGAAGCGTTTCCAGAGGACGTTATTATTTCTTTAGTGTGTAGTTCCTGTTGATTTATATCCTCTAGTGTCCTTGGAGAATGCAGTATAGAAATGAAAATAGATCCATCTCATGAAGTTGTACTTACTACAATTTCAATTAAATTAGTGTGTGGGTAATGGAAAAGAGAGTTTGATTGTAATTACCTTCTTCAACTCTGCCTTGGAAGCATATGTTCAAAGGACCAAACAAATTGTCAATATCTATACACTTGCAGAGTAACATGAAAGATTAAATCTGGTACCGAATTATCCTGTCTACTTTATGCTAGATTTAATGAGAAAATAAAGTACTGAATATATTCTGTCAATACACACTGTTGTTTGCATTTTGACTGCAGGGCATAGATCCATTTGGTCGAAGTATTGCTCGTGTTAATGCATAAACACTTCTTTAATGTAATAAAACAGACCTCCAAACCAATTTTTTATCCAAGAGGCAATGAAGCTACATCGAGGGAAGAGGACCTTGCATTGTGAAAGAAAACACAAAAAGGGCTGAAGAACATTTGTCATGAGATCCATCACAGCAAAACCCCCTGAAATCTTTTAAAGCTTTTTATGAAGGAGACTACAAGCTGATTTTGACAAGCTCGTTTTTTGCCAAGTAACTGCAGACTATCAGTTAGTTAGATGTTAGGACTGACTTTAAAGGCTTTTCTTGCTTGCTTATTCTCTGGAAAACTGATAGGCAAGAAGGTTCAAGAGCATCATGTATTCTATTGTGTGTGACTTACATAACAAGGTGGAATCTTCACAGGTGTTAACATCTGATTCAGATTCAGTCACAAATTACTTACTTTAACTGATCTATGCTGTAATTGCATGCTAAGGTTTATAGAAGACTTAAATGAAAGTAGGATGGACAACTGTTTTCCAGAAAGACTCTTTATTCACAAAGAAGTGTTAATTATAGTGCTAGGATTTGAAAATGCAAGAGGAATGAGCCCACCAATTGATGGTGGTGGTGAGCTTTTAATTCAAAATCAAAGGCTTCCTGCAAAGTTAGCTGATCTGATAGTTGTTTAAAACAATGCCTAAAGTCCTCTAGCCCTCAAGCAGAGTGATTCCACGTATTAGAGACTACATAGAGCCCCATCAGGGCAAACGGAATTTAGTTTAGTCAGTATAAGGATAAGAAAAGCAGGCTTCCTTACAGAATTCTCATAATCTGAATACCTTTCTTTTTAATTCAACAGAAAAGGAAAATTCCTGTGCTCGAACTCCACAAAGAAACTGTGTCTCAAGGCAAACACAGCCAACCTCTCAATACAACAGCAAGCTACTTGAGTGAGCCCTGGCTTTAGAGATCAAGACAGTAATCAATCAATTAAATTTGCCTCCACAAGCATTTAACTTCAAGGAGCTCTACAGGAAACAGCCAAATCATAAACTGCTCAGCCAAACTAAAACTTCACATGCCCTAGCTACTAGTAACATAATAATAATCAATGAGAAGCAAGCAAACTTTTGTGTATCTCTCCAGCCACTTCACTAACAAAGATGAAAGCAGTTGTTACAGGAATTGTTAATATATTTATTTTGGACTGAATTTTCTGTTAGCTTGACTTTAAAAGTCAAAAATTGATGCTTCATGTACAAGGTGGCCAGCATGCTCCTCACAGTAAGAGTATCCATGCACAAAAGGTGCCACAGACCTTGTTTCAGCTAAACAGAGCGGGGGGCACAGGTCTACATAAATTATGCTTCTTTCTTACAGAAAAAGATCTCAGTAGTTTTGTGAAGTCTTTAATTCTATTAATCATAACTTCTTTATGTGCTGAAAATAAAGCTAGGAAAAACCTATCTGGGATGCCACAGCCTCGTATCTCTGTAGGTCAGTGGGTTAAGAGGCTGTAGTATTGTGAGCTGCACACACCAGCATAAACTACATCTATCTGCACAACTGGAGGAGGGAAATGGGGAGAATTGTCTTTGCACAGATGTAGCAAAAAGATCATAACTAGAGAGAAAAGGTTCCTAAGAGTAGAAGTAATTAATCTCTGCAAAAGCTTGTCTAATGAAATGGCAAATTCATCACTACTTGACTGCTTTAAATAGAGTGTGTTTTCAAAAGATGAGCTTCATTTCAGCTTCAAAATATTAAACTCTACAGGATTCACTTACATAATGTGGAAAGTAACTTCCTCCTTGGTTCTTGGATAAAATTTTGCGGCCTCCTGTCAGGGAAACAGCCAGACAAGGCCATTGTAATTCTACACCCCTCTTCCACCCTCACAAAATTTAAGTAATATATATTTTATAAGCAGTATAGGAGGGAGAAGTGAAATTACTAGTATTTATCTTGAAGATGAACTTAAAGCTTCTCTTAGACAACAGCTGTTTCCAGAATCCCAAATATATTTTCTTAATTCTTAAGAAAACTGCCAGACACCTAATTTCTTTTTGATTTTAAGCAAACTATTCTTCTTCCTTGTTTCAGAAAAGAAGGCAGAAAATTCCATCCTAGTAATAATTAATGGAACAAAACTCACTGTTATTGAAGCAAATGTGCACTGATACAGTTTTAGCAAGGTACTATAAACAGCAAATAAATTCCTTTTCCTTTGCCGTGTTCCTGTTTCTTTCTCCAGGGGCTGGGACCTGAAGAGAGAAGGTAATTCCACAAGGCTTCTTGAGATTTTAAAGCAAGTTAGCTACACATTGGATTGGGCTGAAACTTTTCAAATTTAGCTAGCAGAGTGGTTGCCAGGAACATCAGCTCAAACACTGGTCATTCTGGCCTCAAGCCCTGGGTATGAGGCTTCCCCAGCTCAGGAATGCCCTGCCTGAACAGGCAGCGCTGCAGCAAGCAGCTCACACTAGAGGTGGTTTCAACGAGATGTCTGGCAGATGAATTCTCACCTTCACAACTATCTCTAATGTAAAATAATGCTATTGGTAATAAGTAGGTAGTGCTGCAGCAGCTCAGGAATGCACAGAGCAGCTAGCAAGGAAGGAATCCCAGGTGCAGCATACAAAACACCCTCGCTGCCCTTCACCAGGACTATGGTTATGCTGTGCTTACTCCCACACACCAACAATGTGGTGGCATTTGATCAGCACTGACCCTGAGGGTGAAATGCTACCCCTGAAATCGGTGATGTTCCCAGCTGAGTTTCCTTTGTTCTTCTGAAGCTTGTAATTTAAATTGCAGTTCAGCCAGGCAATGCTTTGAGATTTGATGGGAACATCAGGAAAATGCAGAATGATTTATATGTACTAAACTTGCAGGTCTGAAGTATTGCCCTAAAATTAGACTCTTGCCAGTGATAATCACCATTCCTTTTTCCTATTTTCCTGTTTATTTTCCACTCCTATCTTCACAATATTATTTCCATGACAATACTTTTAGGAGGGTTGATATGAAAATGTCAAAATGTAATCTCATTACAGAAGATGGGAATGTAACTAAGGACACGAACTCCTGCAATTACATCTTTGAAAAGGCTGCTAATAACACTGCTGTTATTAATAGGAATTGAAGCCAATTTGAATTAAATGCATGGGATATTAATTTACATCTACTTAAAACCAGGATATAAAGTGCATGGGAAACATTGCTTTAACAACGTTTATTTTTCCAGACACATCAGTTTTATATTATAAACCCACTAAAGTATCTGGGCAACCAACAACGTGAAAATCAGCCAGACAATGCTTTTTTTGAGATTCTATGGGAATCGCAGGAAAATGCAGGAAAATGTGATTTACATATATTAAACTTACAGGTCTGAAGGGGGTGTCTGAAAGTGTTTTCTGAAACAAGATTGTAGTGAGGTCAGGGTTGGTTTCTTCTCCCATGTAACAAGTGAGAGGACCAGATGAAATGGCCTTAAGTTTAGATTGGATATTACAAAAAAATTCTTCATGGAAAAGGTAGTCAGGCTTTCAAACAGGCTGTCCAGGGAAGCAGGGGAATCACCATCCCTCCAAGGGTTCAAGAGGTGCATGAATGTGGCAGCTGGGGATATGGTTTAGTGGTGAAAAAGGTGGTACTGGGTTGATAGCTGGACTCAATGGTCTTATGAGTCTTATCCAACCTTAATGATTCTGTAATTCCACAAAAATTAAAGTAACTCCTTCCTTATATGTGAATACACAGCTGTGTTTCAAGTAAGCTCACATTTCCTGAACAGAGCAAGACAGTTTTTTATTAACAGATGCACAGCGCTAAAGCATCTTCCAACAAACCAGTTCACTGTCAGATTGCAGCAGGATCATTCTCCCAGAGATCTGGCTAGCTCTGGCAACAAGCAGATTCTCCTTGCAGCTGGAGAAGACATTCCCACCCGTGTATGGCAAGCAGCTCCCCCTATCACCACGTACTTTAGCCAGCCACAGTGCTCTGCTAAATTCAGTGGTGCCCTCTAAGCCCCAGAAGCACCCACTCACTCCTGCTCCTGGCAGCCTTGCACACTCCCAGCTTCGGCAGCACTGCGGTGACAATCATCTGCAGAAATATTTTTCCTCTTGCTTCCTGCTCCTTGTATCCCAGCTATCCGTGAAGCTGAAGGAACAGCAGGAGGTCCTGAGCATACTCTTGAGATCAAGCAGAAAAACTGCAAATTAAGGGCATTTTAGCTACACATGGCTAGGTAGATTAGCATTTCTGTCTCACAGAGATCCTTTTTGTTTGCAAAAGGATGTTTGCTAGCAATACCAATTATCTGCGTCGATCTAAAGCATACTTTTAAGAAGGATGTTTTTCTATAAAACATGCCTCAGGTGACAGAAAAATGTCACTGAATTGAAAATAAAAAGCATGTCGTATCTAACAAGGGATAAGCAAGGAGAGCAAAGTTTTTCAGGAGAAAAAAATTAGAGTGCTGAATATAGACAAAGTTTAAGATAATTAGAAGCATTTTCATGGACTGGGCTTTACAATTTTTCATTACACAAAAACTAGATGATGCATTTAAAAGACGATATATGGACTACTACAGGGCCAACAGCTACGTGAGCATTTATAGCCTGTATGTGCATCACCCAAATAAGAGCGAATATTTTAGAAAATCACCATCTGTCAGTCTCAAAAGCATAATTATTCTGCATTTCTCAATTTGTGCTTCAGGGTATTTTCCTTCTTAGATAGAAACAAATAGAATGAATATGCAAAGAAAGTAAGAATACTGTGATATTTAATAATAAAACACCCAAAGGAAATCTGCTAATCTGCTAAAAACAACATCTTTTCAACAGTAGGGTTTCAAGTTCCATTTTGTTCTCTTAGAGCAGACATGAAAATTTCACAAACAGAAAATAATGCAGGAAAGACACTTTAAAGATGAACAAAACTTATTCTAATAAAACATAACATACTATATGTATTTAAAATTAACAAGGATATTATAGCTAAATGAGTTACTAAAACAAGCAACCAGCCATGAGAGAACTTGAAGTTTTCTAATTATCAGAGTGTTGCTGGAACAACATTACTATTTCAAGCAGCATTGCACTAAGCACTTGGTCACCTCAACAAGACAGCACAGGACTGCCACCTTGTGAGCAACAAAAAACACCAGAGCTGCATTAATAGGACAAAATTCAAGTGCCCCCAGACACTACAGAAAACTTTTCCCTTACCTTCTAATAGAAGTAACACATCTTATTTATCAACCCTCTAGAAAATTAACAGATAAAAAATATCTCAGCATCGCTTATGGTATAAAATTCTTGCTAATTCTGAACATGAACGGGTGTTGTCAAAGTTAAAAGGAATGAAATATAAAATGCTCACAAATAGCAGGAAATGCAGTTCACAGCATAAAGGATTATCAAACTTCCTATCTTGCTGAATAACAACATATTTTTAACTAAAAGAAAAAAAATGTTCAACTGTATTTTTCCCCCACTTCAAAACAATTCAGCCATGCTGTGACTGTTCAGCTATTTTTATTATTCCAACAGTTACTGAAAATTTTTCTTATTTCTAAGAAAAATTAAAACTGAGCCTTTTTTTCAAAGCAGCCATTATAGAAATGTTCGCTATGCTATTTTTGGTTTTATCTTGAGTACTTCAAGAAAGTAGTGTGATTTTATTCTAAATTGATAACTAATAAAATTTACAAGACATTAACATTTTAAAGCTGTTGTAAGAAATTTCACTGACACCTGCTGAGAATTAACCTAAAGTAAGCAATTATGGTTCTATTGAATCTAGAAGACCTTGGCAACATAAAGCAGGATAAACACAGCCCTTTCTGCATGTCTTTAAGGAAAACAGCTAATAAATTAGAAACAACTACAATGGATATATATCAGGGGCAAAATACTAAAATCCATTTTTCCATGGATTTCAACAGTGTTACTGCTATTTGTCAAAATTCCAGGAAATACTGATGGAATTTGGAGACCTTTCTTTATGACCAGTTCTGATACAAATATAACCCCTCTGATTTCTGGACTGACTTGGCTAACATTGAATATTACCTGCAAACACCCTCAGGCTTATAGGCAAAAGTGAAAACGTAGCTTCATTCTACAAATACATTCTCCTGTCATACTTTAGTAATTCATCAACTTCCCTCTTTAAATAAACTTTTATCAACGCAGTCTCCTTTCAAATGAGCAAAATATATTAAGCATAATTGTACTTTTAAATTAAAACCTGTAAGTATAGTGATAAGTTCCATTATAAAATATCATGCCATTTCATAGTACTGGTTTAACAGCCCCAACAGGTCACAAACATCTCTCTGTGTGTAATTTTTCTGGTGTCTCCTGGGGTGGAGCTCATTAGAAAGGTATTGTGCTCTAAATTTTGGTAGACGTTTTGCATTCACTTTTCACAACAAAAAGTTTTAGAATTGTACACATTTAAACTGGTTCTTTTCACTTGAAACACGGCTGCTACTTCTGTTAAAAACAGGAAGCATGAACAGTCTCTCAACAGAATTGATCATGGATGGCATTTGAAACCTGTAAAAACAGACATGCTGGATAAAACACCTGTTGACTACACAGGGATCTTTGCAAGGGAATTGTTTTCTCAAGGGAATTAACACCTGCTCCCCTACATAAAATCAGAAAAAAACCTTGGATCTAAGATACAACTTGGAATACTAGACAGAGCCTCATGCCTTTCCATGTTACCATTCCAACTCAGTATTTCAGGGCACAAATGAAGTTGTACTTAAGCAGGCAAATGCTCTGTATCTTATGATTTTATTGGCATGGCATACAAAAACAACACTGGAAGCAGAAGGCACACAAGACTCCCCCTCCAAAACCTGTAATACTGAAATCACAACACAACACCCTGGACTCTGCCAGAACCATGCTGGATTCTTCAAAAGCAATCCATTTCGGGTTTCTCTTGTCCCTTCAACTTGAAGCAAATAGGGACTGACTGAAAATGGCTTTCCCTATGGTACACATTGAGAACAAATTACCAGACTGGCAAAAGGCCAAGAAGCAAAAAGTAACCTGGCGAATATCCTGAATTCAATACAAACACACCTACTCACTGTGAGTGGCTGGAGGGTTTCCTTAGGAGAAACAGAGTTGCAAAGGCATTGATCAGAATCTGAGCTCGCCACACCCACCACACTGCTAGTAAGGGGAAGGAACTGGAGCAGGACACGGATCTTCATGGAGTAAAACAACACAGTAACAGCACTGACCTGAGACTGTAACTCTCCAGAACTGACCTCTTGAGAAACAAGTCCAATTCAGAGCGACTTGAGTGGCAATAATACGATGCTTGCACAGATTTGGCTGAAGTATTATCATTACAGAACAATAATGAATTTAAAGAAGCTATGCAGTGCCTGAAGCTGGACACCAGTCTTCCCCTGCCACATACTTTAGCAATCAAGTATTTTTGAGACTTAATAGAAGTGATTTACTTACAGGAACCATTACAGCCTTCATCTACTCTGATGATAGTGCACACTAGATGCTTTTAAATATATATACATACATATATGTATATATACATTGCATTTCACCTTTGTCAAACAAAATATATACACTCAAGTTCCATTAAACATGAAAAATACTTAAGAGTTCAATAATGCCATTAGTACTTCTTGAAGATTACACATCAAAGATCTTTGAAACACTCAGTGCAACTCAGAAGTGCACTCAGAGCCGACTTCAGCACAAACCTGTGAGCACAGAACCACAGGACATAAAAGCTCAATTATTTAAGAGGGCTGCAATCCACTGCACATTGCAGTCTGACATCTGTAAACTACTCCCATTCTAACAGGTCACACTATCAACTGCCATTTATGTTTTATTGTATAGTAACATTTATTAACACACACACAGCATCCACTATGTTTTCTAAATATCAGTTTGAAATAAAATGTTCAAAATGCTCTAATGGCTAAAGAGCCTTCATTCTGCTTACAAAAGTAATGTAAGCATTTACTGACAAAAGAAGTAATGAAAATTCAGTGAGACGTAGGAGGCTTTGAAAACATTGTACTTTAGTAGTGGTTTATACTTTGGCCTCTAGTAAACCTAGAAGGAAATGGCCTGATCTGAGGAATAAGTATGCACACAGATAAATAAACAAAAAGGTTGAATAGACTGAAATCCTTCTCTGAAACGTACTTACAAACTATTATACAAGGGCATGTTATATAATATTTTATTATCATGAAAAATGACAGTAAACATCTCCCTTATTTTACATTAATTACAGAAAGGTGTTCTCACATTTCCCCTCATATCGAATTTTAAAATTCTCATAAATTCAATATATGGAGTATCTTCACATCATAACAGATCTTGCATCTGGTTGCAACAATATAAGCAAAGAGCTTACTTCCCAATTCCAACTAGGGAAAATAGTTCTTACATGATGCAAAACATTTTGTTTCATTCCAGAGTCCAGTCCTGAAACAGAACTGTGTCTTCCTACAGGTATAAAAGTATAAAAAAAAAAGTCACCACATAAACCTTTGTACTTCATCACTATTTTCCCATTGGAATGTTCTGTTTAGAAAAAGATAAAAAGTTACAGCATTTACTAAAATATAAAAAGCCAGCTCCAGAAGTTGTCTATATAGAGACAGAAATGGAACATTGAGCCTATATATTAAGAATGGCAAAATAAAGTAACGAAATTCTAGCAATTTTTGAGGAACTGTGACTGCTAATAAACATACAAAATACATTAAGATCCAGAATATCGATTTTGATTTTAGTGTATCAGCAAAACTCCAGCCAGCAAATATATAGAATGGAACTAACAGGTATTTCACAAGCTCGTGTCTTTGGAACACTTTTCTCCAGACATAAAATGTATAATGTCTATTATCTGCTAGTAAATACTTATGGACATATGTAAATTTCCAGATCAGGAATAAAGAAATGACGGTGATTAAGCTATACTGCACAGGGTGCTTTCGCAACGATGCAAGGAATTTCCTGATTTTAGTAGGGGTCAGTAAATGAGGGAATGAAAAAAAAACAGTAAAGGACAGAAAATAGAACAGCTGAGGAAAGTGCAAACAGGCTTCATGACTACTTTTATCACCAACAACTATTCCACCATTGACAAAGACAAAAGCAAAGAAGAGAAATACTAATATGATGTATGGCCAAGTTAAAGCAGTGAGTGTAACTAAATTTTTAGGTGACAAGAGATATTCAAAAAGAAACTGCAGTATTCTGGTCAAATCTGAAAATGCTCCTTTCCTGGAAGAAATCTTTTCATCTTTCTTTTTCTGCAACTCAGTCTTCCAGGCTTCATTTAGCTTCTCTGCAACAACATTTCCAGCACAAAAAACCGTCCACACAATATTTGTCTGACGAAACATGAAGCCACAAAATCCAAGGAGAGCAGAAGTTTTATGGTTACCATAAAGGCACATTAAATAAGAAAAGAGAGTAAAAAATACTGATCCTGGATCCGTATAATAAAGGAATGTAAAAAAATAAAGGGTGGGAAACACTGCAAGAGTTAATGCAGACAAGATTCTCTGGAAACCAGACACAGCCTAAAGAAGAAGCAGAAAAATGTGGTTAGACAATGTCCAATAAAATAAAACTGTATATTAAAAGAAAACTAGTACAATTCTTGATAATTCCATTAACACAATATAACGTCTCCTATGCTCTTTGTTTCCATTATTGCACAAATCCTGTATTTTTCTTAAGCTCCTGCTATATTAATACAGTTACACAATGTTAAAATCCAAGTGAAAAGCACAGAACATTAAGCAGGTGAGTTAACTACACCAACTTCTTCAAGTTAAAAATACATCAACTTTTTTCGTATGTCAGGTGTGCACATATTTGCAGCATTAAAATCATGGTGAAGGCATAACTGCTCCTGCACCTTGGATAAAAAGGCTTCACTAATGGGCAGAAGAAAATAAAATCATGGTTTATTCCCCTGCAATGTCACCATGAGATTCTGTTTTATCTGTGAGACAGCACCATTCTGTGCCTCTACTATCACCTCTTCTGAACCCAGTCCAGAGAGGCCAACTCCAAGTTCCTAATCTTTGATATAGCTTTTATTGTTTATCCTCATTATAATTCATGACTCAGAAAATAAATTTTAAAAAAGGTAGGAGACCATGCAGTTAAAAACTCTTCCCAATTATTCCATTCACTACATGACAACACCACCATTACAACACAACACCATTAAAGAACGTTGCATGATGTTTCTGAATTATGTAGTGTGGGGTGAAACAGCCACTAACCACCTTGTAAGAAAGAGGAATAGAGAAAACACTGAGGTCATAGAAATGTCAAAGGATAACTAAATGCTTAGACTACTGTCATGAAACTTGCTCTTATATTTATGTTTCCACTTTGAAGTATAAAATTAAAAGTAGAAACAATTTATTTAATCTGATCTAATTCTGTACAGTGTTATCATTTGCTTAAAAATGAAGAGGTTGCCTCTAAGAAAATACACCCATTTTGTTTATAGTAAAGGAATCCTTCAATTATCAGGGAACAGGAAAACATATGTTTTAAGGTTAAAAGTCAAACAAAGTAACTTTACTAATGTGAAGGATTTTAAATAGGCCATTAACCACTAAAACAATCTATTTACTGCAGTAGTGGATGCCCAAGAATTTTAAATATAGAGCACTCTTGTATGCAAATTGAACTGTTATGGTCGGGACAGCTAGACAGGTAAAAACTGGCTGGACGGTGAATGGGTCACACTCTACCCAAAGGACAGTAAAAACCCAAGTACCACAGGGGTCAACACTGGGACCTGTCCTGTTTAATGCCTTTATCAAAGACAAGAAAGCAGCAAGAGTACACTGTCACCAAGTCTGTAGCTGACAGGGTATGGCAGCTGACAGGACCAGGCAATTTGCTCAAGAGCACAGGTGTCATCCACAGTGACCTACAGAGGCTGGAGGAATGGGGTAACAAAAATATGATGAAATTCAACAAAGACAAATCCAAATGCCTGCAGCCGAAAAGAAATCCCCATAAATGACCTAGGCTGCTCACAGACCAGCTGAGGAGCTGCTGTTCGAGTTTTGTGAGGACTTTTAAGCAATTCCAACTACAGGAGCATTCAGACATTACCTCCAGTAAGTCTGCATATCTACTAACTTTTATTTCAGTGGGACTCCTTGTACTTATGTGCAAGAATGAATTTTATAGGACTGCACCTTGTGCAAGAAAAAAAGATATTAAAAAAATAGCGAATAGGAATTTGCCTTTTTGGCCAAACTGGTGGCGATACTCGCAGTTATATAAAACTGAGAACATCTCACATATGCAGCAAAGGGAATATACACTAAACCATCAAAGTTGCTTGCACTAGTGCATAATATTGTTTTACTTTGACCGTACCTTATTCTTCTGATGGATCTTGAACAGAAGCAAATACAGTAAATAGAAGTTCCCAGCACTGAAGAGGAGATTGATAAACCTGAGCATTCCCACAGAGCACACCACGCTTCCCGTCCACCCGAGGAGCCACGCCGCGGGCTTCACCACTCCCACCGAGAGCAGGTACAGGCCGGGCAGCGTGGTGATCATGGGGTCCCACTGCGAATGACACACACAGCGTTACGGAGCCGACGCGGGGCCCCGAGCCGCGCCACGGCCACACCACCCCGCCACGGCCCCTTGGCTCGGCCGGAGGCTCAGACAGCTCCTGGCACTGTTGCCCTCAGGGTTCTGAACTCTGCGTGCGCCGCTGCTCCAGCCGCTACAAAACCCGCGTTCGGCCACCCTGGACCCCGAGCGGCTGCTGTACTGCTGCTGCAAGGGACAGTCCCTCCCTGACCTGCAGGAAGCGGCCGTGGCAGTAGGCCTGCGCCTGCGGGACGTGGAACACCTCGTCCATGTAGGGCCCGCGCTGTCGGCGGCTGATGGCCGCGAAGAGCAGGCACGACAGCAGGAAGGCGCCGCTCATGGCCCCCGAGAAGCCGTAGGCCTCGGCCCGCTCCATGCCGGCTCCGGGCCGGCCGCGATGGGGCCGCCCTTCCGGGGAGGGGCGAGCGGCGGTACCCGGCCGGGCGGGAAGGAAACGGGGCCGCGGGCCGGGAAACGGGGGACTCCTGTAGGAAGCGTTGAGCCCCGGTCTGAGCGGGCTGTGTTGTAAGCGCTGTGTTTCCCACGGGACGAGCGGCCGATACCCTGGGGCCGCCGGGCACTGCCGGGATGGAGCGGACGCACCGGCTGGAGCTGTTCCCTGACCGCAGCGTCACGCTGCTCCTCTTCCAGCACGTGAAAAATGCCGCTGCTCTGCGGAAAAAAGCCATGGAAGGATCCGTTGACGGAGCACTGATAAACCCTGCGATGGTGAGTGAGTGCGTGTGCCGCCCTGCCGGAGTGGAAGTGCTCGTGGGAGCTCAGTGAAGCCGAGCTGTGCTCTCAGTCGCTGTCACACGAGCTGCTTTGCGCGTCCTCCGGGCTCTGCGCAAATGCCCTCCTTTGATTTCATTACTGTGTCCTGCAGCGGAACGGTTCGGCTGTGTAAAACAGCCTTGGCAAGATTGGCCAAAAACATTGTTTTGATTAATTTCACATCCTGCTTGGTGGAGTTTAAATCTTCCTCGTGTGTAAACCCTAGTGCTAATTAATTCATGCTGTCTAAAATCTACTATTTGGTGCCTTTGTTCTCACTTAACCCATAAATAGTTTCAGAATCTAGTCTCTTTTCTGTTAGAATTAGGCTATCGAAATGAAGTGGTTAGGGTTTTTTTTCAGATTTCAAAACAGTAAGTTAATTCTGTATAACTCTTTCTGTTGTGTTTTACAGATTGTAGATACTTTTCAGATTCTTGTGGCAGCCAACAAAGCAGTGCATCTACAGAAGATAGGTAAAATGAAGACCAGAACACTCTATGCAGAAATTATTTTCAGCCTTTCACCAAGCAACAATGTAAGATTTCTTGAACAAATTTCTTTTTTGCCAGAAAAGCTTGCTAAGATCTACACAGCCAAACTAAGTACATGTATTCCTTTAACACTCTACCTGGCTACTAGTAGAAGTTTTTAATTGGTATGTTTAATAACACTAATGTGCTGTTACGGTTTGTAGCTTGTCAGAATTCCATTAATGTAAATTGTCTATCACTTTATACTCTCGGTGTATCTGGCACAGTAACTGAAAAGGTTCCTTATATGTAGTGAGAAAGTGACTTTCTTTAATTTTTTAATCTTCTTTCAGATTTCAGATGCATTTAAAAAGTTTGGCATTTCAGACAGCGACACAGCAGTACTCATTGTGCTGGTTGTGGACGGAGACAAGACTGTAAATCTGGCAGATATAACATCTCAGGTGGAAGGCCAGCAGGTTTCCCTAGATGAACTCCCCCAGCTAACAGACACTGCCAAAGTTAAAAAGGTGTGTAGCCAAAAGAGAAGACTGACTTGGAGAAAAGGGACAGTTTATTTAGTTGTCTGATTAAATATCAACAGACATAATTAACTTAGGATCTGTATTTCTTTAGCACAACTGAAAACTTGTTCTAAGTAGACCTTGATTATTTTTTACTTGAAACAAGTTTTAGTTTACACCCTAACATCACAACGTTTAAGTCTTCAAATTATTAATGTTGTCATGGAATTAGAGCATAAAAATTAATTTCTAATTGCTGCCTACCATCCAGGCACTTTTGATTCCTGTTTTTCAGGCAAATATTCATTTAATTAAAAATTTCATTCCTTAGCAGTTTCATGAGCTTAAGTATGTAGTCCCAGTAGGGGTGATTAAAATAAAAAGAGATTAATTAGCTGTTAGGAGCTGTCTTGGGGCATATATGCTCTTAACAGATTACCATATGCTAAATAGATATTTTGAAACATATGTCTTCTACATGATAAAATTCAAGTAACTTAAATCATCTTTATCATGTCTGTCAAAGTATTGATAGGAGGCATATCAATAAAATTGGACAAATCATAGCATTTAACATGTGGAGCTGAAAGTGCTGCTCTCATTCAGTTTCATAGCTTTCCTTGTTCTTGCAGTTTCAGAATTTGCTTCAGTCCAAATTTTGTCTTGCAGTCACAAGAAGATAGGAATTTCTAATGTAAAAGTGGGGGAGAGGGGAATAATCTTTTATTGTGTACATATTTTAGAAGGTATGTTACCAGTTTTTTTCTTCCTTATACATCTTTCCTGTTTTTCTTGGTTTTTTTTTTCTGCAGATGTACAAAGTTACTCCACAGGAAGAAAAAATCGGCACCTTATTAGATAGTGTTGTTTGCAGAATGTCAACAAAAGATGTTTTGTGAAAATGTGGAAATAAATTTCAGAGGAAGTGAAATAGTACTGAGTAGTTTGATGGCATCTGAGCTTTAACCAGGCTTGGACACAAGGGTAACCTCAGCTGTGTTCTAAGCACAGAGAGCATGCCAAGCAGAATTTGCCATTGACATTTCGGTCCTTTTTCTTGACAAGGGAGAGTTGGCAGTACTTTAAGCTGAAACAAAAGGCTTGGAAATCTGTACTTACTTTTGTCTTCTGTCAAATGTTTTTTGGTAGTCCCAAAGAGGGTTCAAACATTGTAAATAATTCTTACTAGCTGTGCTCTGATTTGTTTTGGTTTGGCAGCCCAATGGATGATACCCTTTTAACAATACTACTTCCAGAAAAGGTAGCTTTACAGCCCAAGTATTTTCTCTAGAAAGAGGAAATTTTCCATAAACAATCAGCAGCATCTCCCTCTTTGTGCTACTGGGATAGAGTTGCTGCCCACCCTTTCAGGACAGGAAGGGGCAGAGGGGCACCGTGCCAGCCAGTGGCAGTGTGGAGCAGGCGTATCAGAGATGTGTACAATGAAGAATAAGGTCAGTGTGGATAATGCTGTGGTGGTGTTAGCACCTGACAGTCTGGTGTCATCCATTGCTGGCTTTAAAGGATAAGGAGTGGTGCTTTTACTTCATAACACTGGTTTATGCATGGTGATGCTGATCTCATAGAGCCTGGTTACAGGTGCAGAATTCACAGACAAATTTGCACCATAGGTTAAATTGTCAATAGAGCTTACGTAGTATTCTTAAAAGACATTAAGCTTGTTTTTTTGAACCAGTGCTAGGAAAGGCCATCAAAGAGAACTAGGAGGACTCTTGATTTCCAGTAGTCACTCAGTGCAACAGCTGTGAATGTGTATCATTTAATCACATGCATGCATCCTGTTTAAGTAAAGCTACTGTCCTGATTAGGTAGAAGTCCATACTATTTATTTTTATGCTGTATTGTTTTTCTGAGATGTGCATAAAATTATAGCTGTCCGCATTTTTTTTCCTGATGTTTTCTGAGGTATTATGATTTGTGTACTTAAAAGATCTTTGGAAGAGAATGCCTCACATTCGTACACATACATTTTGAACGAGAGGTAAGTCTTAGAGTTGAAATGTTGTCCCATACAGTAAACAGACCACTGAACTGATATATAGACCTGGTTTTGTCTGTCTTTCTGTGTTTAATACAGAAATGTACAGCTTCAGTTTTGCATTTTGATTTCAGTTAAGTCTTCCCTTAGTTAAAACACAGTAGTACAAATACCATCCTTTTCTTACCAACCAGACCAATGGCAAATTTAGTAACGAAATACTAAGGGAATTGCAAGGTTTATCAAAGGATCAGGGACAAATGGCTGTGCTGACTTCTTGCTTTAAAGATGGCTTTACAGAATGCATCATCCTCTCTAAAGTGAAATGTGAGGCACTAGTAAAAAATGGAGCTTGGAAGGACTTGAGTCTCTAAAAACAAGTGTGAGAATGACCATGGAAAATAAGAGTCTTGTTTTCCTTTTCTGACAGTCTATTTGGTACATGGAATATATCATAAGATTTACTGGCTGAACTACAATGTTTTTATTAGTTTAAAATAACAGCAGACAGGTTTACTTAAACCACTGCCTTTTTTGAACACATGTAAAACATCTGTCCAGTCTGTTTAATACAGGAGAAATAGTAATAAAATGATCGCTGCATAAAAAGTTTTGACACACAGGTTCCAAATTTGGGTTCCCAGTTTCTACTTCTCCATCTATTTCGTTGGTGTAGAGACATTAAATACCTTGTTACTATTGACATAAGTTAAATTGTGATTTACTGTGAGACACAAATGAGGTGTTTTCATGGGTGGATTTACAGGAAATTATTTTGGGAGCTGAAGTCTCCAAAGTGTCATTCAGTCAGGCAGATGATTTGGGTCTGTTTGCATTGAAGACTATGCCCTGCAAGACCGTAGGTTTTCCCTAGATGTGGTTGCATTATCCAAGTTAAATGAGTTATTTACAAAAACTGGTAATAAAAGTAGATTTTGGTCACCCTGCAAAGATACAGTTGTCTTTCTGAACACATTAAAAATTATTTAGTTTAGATCTCTAATGTTACTGTTAAAGCAACCAAGGCTGTTTTCCAGGAAAGCAAAAATTTAAGAAAAATGTTTTTCAAAATGTTTAATGTTTTGCAGCAGTGTCTTCTGAACTTTCATACCTCATCTCCTCCTATCACAAGGGGAAAGAGGAAACTGAAGTATTTTCAATACCTTATTTGGACCTCCAGTGCTTCAGAGGCAGGATTATACCTGCAGAATTTATAAATTTAACAACTAAATGCTACATCATGATGTGTGGTCAATTGTTCTAGGTTTTTTTTTTTTTCCCCGTGGTGGGGTGCATTTGGGATTTTGTGTTTGACTTGACAATGGCACACAGAGGCCTGTCCCACTACCCTGATCACTGGGGGTTTTTGTGCTGCTGTCAGAATGTGTAGGTCCCTCTCCCATCTCATGTACTTCAAATGTGTATTGACAAGGGAGGGCCCATCCTTTTGTGTCCACTTGTAATGGTCATGCTACATGTTTTATGATTGAGTCCCTATGTTCTGTGACCATGTATTTAATGTGCTAATCATCTGTTTCCTTAAGTATTCCTTTGTGTGCTGTTCTTTAGGGAGCATCATCAAAGCACTGCTCCCATGTTAAAGCAGGCTGAGGTGGTGTCTTAACAGGGGTGTCTGCCCAGGTGGGGTAAGGCTGGCAGAGTGCAGCGTCCATGGAGAACACCAATTCCAGCCACTCACTGCCTGCTGAGAGCTGGCACCCGTGTCTCTGTGCTACACTGACCTTTGTTAACACTCCTGGAGCTCTTCTCAGAGACATTTCAGTCTATGTACCCCATCCTGATTATGGATGGATACCAAAATGGGGTACACAGTACTTTTAAGAATTGTGTTGTCAGCCAGTACTACCTAATGACAAATGTGTATCTGAGTCTGTAAAATGTCTAAATATCTTGCAGAGTGTTTTTTTTTTTTAATTGGAATACTGTGTGTTATTTTAGGCAGTGCTAAAATTTGGGGTTTAAGCTGAGTTTAGGCTCCCAAGGCTTGGACTGTTGTCTCCAACAGTCACTGTCCCTCAGAGCTGCCAGTCCAGTAATGTGTGCTCATCAGGTGTAGACAACTAACAAGGAGTTGAACAGAAACTGCCAGATGGCTCTATGTCCAGAAAGCTTGCAGGTTGTCTGAGTGGGGTTACTCATTCTTTGAAAATGTGGGAGTATGGAATGTTCCCCATCAGTGACGGGCTAGTGTACGGAAGCTGGTGCTCCCATGAGATATTGATGAATTATGGAAAAGCAAGTGGTGGTTGCAGATAAATATATACAAGATGAAGACTGGGCCAGCTGGTTCTGTGGCAAAGAATTCACAAAAGCAGCTTATTTCATCATTTTATTCCTGAGTTTACAAAGTCATTACCATAAGTTAAAAATAATGGATGCAAGTCCCATATAAACTCTCTTCAGCAACAGAGATGAGAATTTGACTTTTTCAGTGATCTTCCTTTCCCGGCAGAATAGCTGGGTTTGTTGATAATTTTTTCCTATGTTGTTGTGACACAGCAGATTATTTGCCTGCTTATAGTGTATATTTTACCATGGATTGGGACAGGCAGACTTAGCAGAGGTAGAGACTGAACAAGTTCACAAATGTAAAGCTGGGGTGGACATACAAAATGTTGACCAATAAAACAGAAGTTGAACTCTTCTTTCTGGAATATCATGCTTAAACTTTCATATACATGCTGAGGGTAATATAAATGTGTACGGGTCAAACAAGTGTCTGTTATTCACAAACTTATGATCTGTACATGGCTTGTTAAGTTGCTTCATAAATTGACTTCCACAAGTTGCAACCATTTAAGCAGTTTCAAGTAAAATGAAATATGCTGAGACCATTTTTTGTACCTCTTGAGTATGGATAATTGACACAAATACTTCTTTAAATATTTGACAAAGAAAGTTGCTATATTGCTGCTATAAGGATGAATCCTTTCTTGACCAGGCTCCCCAGAGTGCCCCTAGAAGGATCATTATGATCACTGTGTAAAGGGTGTGGACTGTAACAAGATCATCTCCATGCTGGTACTTGAACCCAGAGGTGCTGTGCCAGTTCTCGCTTTTGTTTCCATCAGTTTTCTGTCTGTGAGCACGGAGAGAATGTATCCTGATATAACAAAAAGCAAGATTAAGGTTAAAAATCATTCTTCTTTATTAACAGTTCAGTAGTGTTTGTAATGAAATCCAGAGTGTGCATTCAGTCATTGACTAGATTTGGGAAAGAGCTCTTCAAATTGTCTGGAGCTAATAAAATAATTTCTATAATTGGAAATGCAAAACATTTACCAGCCATTTGGTATTTCTCTCCCACTGACAGGCACAGAGACTGGGTATGGGCTTATTAGAGGAAAAACAGTGTTCTTACTCCTCACTATTGATACAGATCATTGTATGAGGAAAAAGCATACCCTTTCATTTTGCAATTACGAAAGTGGCAGGGTTCAAATAAAAAATTACGGTTTCCAAAGCTTTAATGTATGGGAATAAGCACAGCATGTGATCTTCCCAGCCTGTTCTGGCATGTTTTTCTACCTCTGCTTTTCAGAGGGGAGATAGAAAAAGGCTTGTGTCAAGGTTTTAGGCAAAGATACCAGTCAGGAGTAACTACATAAAGCATATCTGCAGGATTCTCTGCAGCAACATTTGAAATTGCTTTGTCACCTTTCCCAAAGGGTTTGAAACTGGAAGTATTCACCTACGGCAACAGACCTCCAGTTATTATCTTCACTGAAAATTGCCTGCTAAGCCCCAGTGCTAAGTCCTTGTTCCTGCTGCTTTTGCTTTTTTAGTTGGTTTTTCTTTTAAGAGAAAATAAATGTTTAAAGTGCACAATTACATCTGAACTGGAATGCCAAAAGGAGATTTAATTAGCTTGTGATTTTCACATTCATTAGGAAGGGGTCTGAGATGGATTAGATGTATTGCAGGTCTGGTTCATACATATTCCTGCTGTTACTATGACAGAAGAGTAGAGATTACCACAAATGTTAGCACAGATAGAGCTTATGAATAAAAAAGAACTTTAAACCACAAATTACATATTTACAAATATTACATATTTGGAAGAGAGCTGATTTGTTAAAACTGAAAGACTAGGAAATGCAATCTCCAAAAGGGAATTAATCAATAAAAGGTTCTGCCGTTGAGCTTTTACAGAAGGTAATTTCAGAATTAGACATTTAACATTTTTATCAGGACAATCTGTCACATGTAGCTACTAATCAAATAACACAGTTCATGATCATTTGGGAGCATCATGTGAAGACCACAAGAGGAATATTCTGCTAATAGTTTACTTTTCTATTCCTGCCTGGGGGGAATGCAGTATATGCAGCTTACCTTCTGCAAGCATTCATGGTGTCTGGGTGATTGAGTTCCCACTGCGTCAGATTTCTTCTTGCAGAGAGGAAAAAAAGCCTTTTTTATCCTCTTGTTTCCTTGCACAAAATGAGAAAATTTTCTCTCAGTACCAACAAAAAGAATCTTCCTTCCAAGCCCACCAACTTGACCAACAATAATCTTGGAACACTTCTTATGTGTCAATGAAAGCTCTCAAATTATTGGTTTCTAAAGCTGATTTTGACACAGTTCTTCAAGAAATTCCCTTGAGCAGTTCACAGGCAAGTTATGAGTAATCACAACGACTGGCTTCTTTTAGCTGCTGGCATCTCTTGTTATAAACAGTAGCTCATTACTGAAGTGTTGCCAAATTCATAACAACACAAGTAATGCACAGATGGAGAGGGTGGTGGTGATGAAAAATGCCGGATGAGCTGTAACTTAGAATTACTTTCTATTAGATCACAGGCTATTTCGGGGTAAAACTTAGTTCCTTTCTACAACTGCAATTTGTTTTAAATTGCCTTGAGTGAAATTTCAAGCCACCATCATTTACATGTACTCTAATACTCAAATATTTTTTATGAAAAAGCAGATGCCTTTTTAAAAAAACCTTGACTTTTATAATATGATCACATTCAATAAGCAGTCAATAAGCAATATATCACCACAAAAAAACACATTTTGACATCTAGGGTTAGTAACGGTCACATGCATTCTTTTATTCCCTGACTACCTGGAGCCATTAATTACCAAGAGGCTGTGCCAATGCAGAATTTCTCCCAAGCTGGGTGTTGAATGATCACTGGGTTAATGTGGGGTTTAGTATAACCAATTCAACGCCCCTGTAATGATTTGTAGAGCTTGTAAACAAACACATCTAAATTTGCAATTTATAAAGACAGACCAAAACTTTCCTTTCCCAAAACACTTTATTGCATCATCTTTAAATTTAAAATAACTGAATTTCTCATTTAACTGTTACTTTCAGCTTATTGTCATATATAATTGCTATTAAGACAATCTGAACTTGTAGTTCTGGTGCATTTCTAAAGCTTTTTGCCTTTCCTTCACATATGTCCTGGTTACAGCATTTATGTTATTATATAAATAAAACTGGTTCCTTTAGTTTTATTAAAACAACTAGTAATTTCCAAATATGTCCTGGAAGAATCACTTACACTCCAGAAAATTAAGACTGAGTTTGTTGATCCATGTGACTAAAACTGTCACTGGAGCTACCAAGGACAAAGACTTTTCATTACTAGTAATACATTAAATATAGAAAACCAGAAATATTACAATGACTTGGAAGAAGGAATTCAGACATCAGTAAAGAATTACTGACTTGAATCAGTTCTAGCTTTTTCAGACCTGATTCTGAGAATATAGGAAGTTACAACGCTTGGATTTGGTTTTCTTAAATAACATATACATGGATAGGTGCAACAATAAAAGCTGTATACTGCTCCAGGGACACTGCAACTACAGAAGGCCTGCCAAGGGCAGCAGGGCACTGCCCCAAGGCTGCTCCATCCACACCTTTCTGCTCAGCACCACCCCTGTGCTTGGCACCTCAGCCTCAGCAATAGGCTGCTTTTACTGCTCCGCTTGGGGTTAGGGCTGAGAAAGGCGCACAGCCCACAACTTCAGGGACATTGCAACTACAAAAGGCATGCACACAGGAGCAATTTGTGTCACCTCCCTACATTTGATGACAATAGCTTTATTTCAGAAGTTTCTTTTCTTTTTGACCATTGAATTTCGTGTCACTATAACCCTGCCCCAATCCGTTGGTTTCACTTCTTTCTGCCCTGACTTTGAAATTTCATTTCCTTTCACAAAAGGAAATTCTTCATTTCATGAATGGAAATGAAATCTTGCAATTTTGAACAGTATCAATTCAGCAAGGTTTGGTCCATTTCCCTGCACTTCATGTCAACCCATTCCATTTTAATTTTTTCACTTTGGTTCAGAAATTTCAACAATGAAATCTTGAAAACAGAGAAGAAAGTGTAACAAACACTCTGGAAGGGAAATACAATATCATAAAAAAATGCAATTTAAAAAAAAAAGAAAATTTGGGAATGCAGTGACTCCAACCAAATTGATTGGGATGAAATGAGGTGCAGTGAAAAGGACCAAAAATTACCAAAATTAAATTTACTAAAGTCCCAAAATCAGGGAATGAAGTCAAACAAAAAGACAGGAGAAGAAATTGATGAAATGAAACACTTAAAGAAAAAAATAATCTGCAACAAAGGGAAAACAATCAAATGGCATTGGATGACGTGAAGTGCAGGGAAATAGACCACACCTTGCCGAATTGATCCTCATTGAAATTGCAAGATTTCCTTGAGGAAATGAAGAATTTCATTTCATGAAAGGAAATAAAAACTTGAAAAAAAGAGAACAAAGCAAAACAAACGGACTAGGTAGGAATTATAATGACATAAATTTGAATGGAAAGAAATAAAATACATCAGTAAATTGACATCATTACATCCATAAGAGTAATTCAAGGAGCAATCAGGAAAACATCAAAGAGAATGGGTAGAAAATTCTGATGTAAAAGGCTGGAAGACAGAAACTGTAGCAATGAGGACTGGCCTATTTTCCAAGCAACTAAGCTGGACAGTTCCCCATGCAATTGACCACTGCCAGCCAGGAGGGATGCCTTGCATCATTTTAAGGGAGGGAGAAGTGTGAAGTGAGCATGTTAACATTGAGTAGAAGCCTATTTGTCCCAGCCATTTCCTGTGCATATTTGCCAATACATAGGATACTCGCTATATATTCTAGTTACATACATACTGCTTGTGGGGCTCCATGAAAGGTAAAAACATTACAAATGGTAGACTGGAGAAAGGATTAGAGAGTATTTTATCTATATGAAAATCTGCAGGTTATGATTAACTATTCTTATTCAGCTGATAAATTCCAGCTGATTGAGTTAGTCATGCCAAAATACTTAGAATACATCACTGGAACACGATTTCTCATGCTATGCATGCATTAAGAGAAAGCCCTAAGCACTGCACAGCATTAAATGTTAGAAGAAATGTGAAAAGTGGTGTTTACCTAGTGTTTTTTATGAGCACGATTCTACTTTTAAAACTATTCTAACAGGCTACTTTAATGGGACTGATAATAATAGTCTGTAGCTGGGACTGGCATCCACAGATCTCACTATTCCTTATGCCACATTAGGATTAGACACCTATCCCCTTCACAAAATCATGGAATCCATTAGGCTGGAAAAGAGCTCTGAGTCCAACCTTTGAACGCCACCAGACCATGGCACTGGGCGCCACATCAGTCTTCCCTTGAACACCTCCAGGATGNCGGGCCGGGCCGGGCCAGGCCAGGCCAGGCCAGGCCAGCAGAGCAGCCGTTGGAGGCCCCTGCTAACTACAAGCCCCAGAATGCACCGGAAGCGCTCGTGTATCCTTCGAATCTGCCAATGAGAGCGGCCGGGGCGCGTCACGTGAGCGGGGCGCGCTTTCCAAGTGCGGGCGGGTGCGCGGCGCGGCTCGCGCGCGGGGGGCGTGGGGGGGGGGGNTCTACTTTTAAAACTATTCTAACAGGCTACTTTAATGGGACTGATAATAATAGTCTGTAGCTGGGACTGGCATCCACAGATCTCACTATTCCTTATGCCACATTAGGATTAGACACCTATCCCCTTCACAAAATCATGGAATCCATTAGGCTGGAAAAGAGCTCTGAGTCCAACCTTTGAACGCCACCAGACCATGGCACTGGGCGCCACATCAGTCTTCCCTTGAACACCTCCAGGATGGTGCATCCACCACCTCCCTGGGCAGCCCTTTCCAATGTCTAACTATGCTTTCTGTGATTAAATTCCTCTTATATCCAAGCCGTTTAGCTTCACTTCTAAAGTTAAGCTACCAGGACACCCATATCCAGCAAAGGTGTCAAGGACACCAAAGGAATCGGCGCGCAGGCCCCACNTCCAAGTGCGGGCGGGTGCGCGGCGCGGCTCGTGCGCGGTGGCCGTGAGGGGCGAGCGGTGAGCGCGGGGGGACGGGGACGGGGGCGGCGGCGGCCCCGGCTCGGGCCCTTCCCCAGCGCGGTGCCCGGAGGCCTTTCTCCGTTTCCCTTTGCGGTCGGGGAAGGGGGGGAGCTGTGCGAGCTCCCCTGAGGTGGGGCGTTGGGCGGTCGGCGGGATGGTGAGCTGTGTGGCATCCCATAAACCACCTTTTCGGTGGTGCCCAGCGACAGGACGAGTAGTAATTAAACTAATTAAATAATTAAACTAAACCACAATGAGTTTCACTTCAGCGTGAATAGGAGCTTTACATCCAGGGTGGCAGAACACCGGAATGGGCTGCCCGGGGAGGTCGTGACGTCTCCCTCTCTGGAGATATTCCTAACCCCCTTGGAGGCGTTCCTGTGTAACCTGCTCCAGATAACCCTGCCTTGATACGGGATTGGACTAGATGATCTCCAGAGATCCCTTCCAGCCCTAACTATTCTGAGATTCCGTGTGGCAGTCCCTAAACATGAGAGTCTTCAAAGGGAATGTTGACCTCCTCACTAATTCAGCAGTATCATCAAAGTCTGTGATCCTGTTGTTGTTTGGTTTTAGGGTTTTTTTAAACCTCTTGCATGTCTACTTCTGTATTTTCCAGGTACTATGGAGGAAAAAAAAGAAATGTCAGCACATAGCCTCAGTCATTTGACTGAAGAAAAACTGGATGTTTGCATGAGCAATGGTAGGTGAACACATTGAGTTACTCTCTATGTGGTATATCCCCTGTTATAGATTAGGACAGCTCAGATCAGTAGACATCCTCTGTCTGCCTTACGTCATATTCTGTGTACTCACTTCCTTGGATGGGCTGATGTTGCCAGGCTCAGAAGCCTCCTGAGGAGCTTGTGGAGCATGGTGCTAAAGCTTGTGCAATAGTGCCTGATGTCATCAACCTCTCTTCTATGTATCTAATCTAAGCACCTCCCTTAGCCATCAGCTGCTGATTTATTTAGTGTATATATTAGCTAATAAGAAAAGTAATCTTTCTCACTGGCTCCTGCTATTGTTCTGTGGTAGCCTGAGCAAGAAAAGTACTGATGAATGGGACAAATGCACTGTCACATGGTTCTAGATTACATTTGTCACTTATTTTGATTGGAGGCTGCTGATAAGCTGCATTCCATGTTGCTGTTACAGCTGCTTAGAAATTGCCATTAAGCTCTTTCACAATATTTGGGCATATCACAATTATGATCATAGTCACAATGGTACCTTGAATTTCTTCGACCTATAATATGTTTTCCTAAGTTTAATATTTTAAACTTGGTAGCTAAAGCTTTTTTGCCAGCTGACATCACTCACCAAATTGTCAAAGCATAATGCAATCATTTTCACTGCAAATCCATGCTGTGACAAGATCGTTTTTATAGTTTCAGACTTTCCTCTTCTGACTGATGAAAAGTTTGATTTTGACCTTTCACTGTCTTCAACAAGGTAAGTTATGTAAGTACTGTAGAGCCTTCAAAATGGACACATGTAAAGTGCTGAGCTAAATTATTTTTCTTTGTAGTGGAAATGAAGATGAAGTTTTTGTTGGACCTGTGGGACACAAAGAAAGATGTGTTGCTGCCAGTATTGAAGCAAAAAAGTGTGTGTCTCCTTTTGATGATAAACTCATGTGGAGCCCACTTCAAGGAGAGAAATTTGTGGAAATTTTCAAAGAAGCTCATTTGTTGGCACTGCAAATAGAGACTGGAAGCAAGAAGGAGGAGACCAAAATAAGCCAATCAGAAGAACAGGAAAACAATATTGTAGAAACATTTGTGGAGGACTCAAAGTCAAAGCTGAAGATACTGAGAAACAAAACCATAGAAATAAGTCCCAGGGCTGTTAAAAGGGAGACATATTGTGTGCAGGATAGCCCAGCATGTCAGCTGCCACCTTGTTTTCAGAAGGCATCACATAAACTTGTGTCAGATGGCAAAGTACCTGCTCTTCCTGCTCCTCCTAACAGAAGCCCTGTTAAAACTTGGGTGTCTCCTACAAAAAATGCCAGTTTACCCCTGACAGAGGAACAAAAAACTAAGGAAACAAATGCAAAGGCAGCTGGCAAACTGCCAATGGCAAAACCATCATCTACTTTTGGAAAAAGCAATTTGTTGACAATTGACAAGGTAAAGTCAGGTCCTGGGCAACATTTTCTTCAAGTGAAGTCTGTGTTTTAGGAATATTTAACCTGTCTACAATCTTTTAAAAGCAAACTTTAATCTTCTGATACGTCTCTACCTCATAAGATTTTTATTCAAAAACATATATAGAAAAAAAAATGAGGGCAGGTACCATGGTATAGTAACCAATTACTTTGTCTATTATGACAATGTAGAGCATTTGCAAGTAAATTATTTTTTCCGTTGTATTCTGGTTTTGTGAATACTGTAATTCTTGCCTTCTAACTGGTTTCTGACACGGCTGTGTTGCTGGTAGAATTACTACACTGTTACATTTCATGTGTAATTTTACACTTAATGTGTAAAAGTGGCTTTATTTAACCCTTGTCAAAGGAAATGTGTTCTGGGATAGCAAGATAGTAGATTTTATTGCTCTACACTTTATAGCTTAGGCTCTAGTATGTTTTACAGATTTTACTGAAGATATGGTAGGGCCTTCTTAAGAACCATCACCTATAGAAATGACAGGACTCTGATATACTGGTGCCTGGGCTGACTCTTTTTATTCTCTAATTCCTTTAAGTCCATACTCAAGTCTGTGGCAGGAATAAAAATAACTGTTTGCCTCCTAGATCTGATGTTCCAGTTCTATATAATAATCTAGATACAATGATCTGTCTCTAAGAAAATTCACTTCTTAAAATGTAATCTCAGTTAAGGAGCTCCTCTAACATTCACAAGTAAAAGGTTACAATACCAAGACAAATAATGGCAAAATAATGTGTTAAATAGGGCTTTTTTTTTTTTGCTTTTGATTCAGCCTGGCTTAAGGAAGATGACACATCTGAGATGTCCTCGTGTTGCCAGTGGTCTCACAAGAAAGACTATTTCATCATCATCATCTTCATCAGTTTCCAGCATGAACTCAAGTCTTAATTCAAGTTTACCCATTTCTCCTATAGGCAAAAAAGGTAATCCCTCTTACTACAAATTTGTGCCACAAATCAATTTTGAAATAGCTAAGCATTTTCTGAATTTTGAATTTGGAAATGTTTTAATGGTATTTAGTACATTCAAGCACTAAGAAATGTTTTATATGGAGAATAAAATTTTCAAGGCTAGCCAAGTAAATCCCTGTGGACTAAAGATAAATGTTAGACATCCATAATTTGTAGATTGACTAGATTGATGCAAACATGATGCCTACATGTGAGCATCTGACACAACTAGAAAGGAAGCAGTGCCCAAGGAATTCTCTTCCCTTTATGCATGATCTCCTTTATTATAGCCAAGAACATGAGCTTCTGAATGCTCTAAGCTTGTCTGACTGGAATTAAAAGAAAAAACAAAACACCAAAACAACTGAAATTTGGAAGGAAGGTGGAAGGCATTATTCCACATTTCTGTAAGCCTAAATAAAGGATGAGGTTTACTCAAGCAGATGGGAAAAACACCTTTAGGGAGATAACACAGCCAAGAGGTTTGTACTGTGTTGAGACCATGAAATTGACCATTTCAGTAAGCCTCAAAGGATCAGGAAAATAGTCTCCTAGAAGTACTGACAGATGTAAGGACTACAGTTCTTGTACATTTATCAAAATACCAAGTTTGAGCAAATTTTTATTTTGCACCATGTTTCTGGGAGATTAATAACATTATTAAAAGCTTACTAAGAACTATTTTATGCAATAGACCTGTATAATCCAGATTCATCCTCTTAATGAAAGTAACCTACACACTAAAAGTAAGAACTTTACAGAAATCTGGGAAAATGCTTGTGCAGTAGTTTAGCCTGTGGTGTTAATCAGTGTAACTCAAACTATTACCTCCTTGAAAGGCTGCTTAAGGGAACAGGGCCAGCTCTGCTGGGAGTAAATGCTGGAAGTAATTTGAATCTGCAGGCTGTTTTGGCATTCCTTGAAGAATATTCTTTCACTTGATTGCAGTAATTCAGGAATTTGGTGAGAAGACTATAAAATAACATTGCCAAAGAATTTGGGGAATAAAATTTCAGTAGTCGTATATTCTTGTTAAACTTAAATTGTTTGAATTTAAATTTAAATGCTGTAAATTGCTGTTTTTTCTTTCCTGTGTTAGTATAATTATTCTGCTTAGTCAAAAACTTCAGAAGTACAACTTTCTATTTCAGGAAAATCAAGCATGTCATCGAAAGCTAGTGTGAGTGGCTCTAAGCTTTCATCTAGTACAAGCAGGCTGGCCCTTGTCAGACCTACCACAGTGTCATCTCTGCAGGCTGCCAATACTGAGAAATCCAGGAAGCAAGTGAGATCAGCTAGTACTCCCAAAATATCCAGTGCCATAAGCCTGGCTAAATCTTCAGCTTCTGCAGCATCATCTGAGGCTGCAGGCAGTGGAATTCGGAGACCAAGCTCTGTTTCCAGTCTGCAGCAGCTATGTCAGCAGAATAAAGATGGGAGTTCAACAAAAGGAAGCCTGTGTCCAAAGCCCAAGGATAGGGTTTTGTCTGTTTCCACAAGTCAAACTAAGGCTCCTGTGAAGACTCAAGGTAAGAACATACTTTGTATGACCTGTCTTCTACTTTGGTTATTAAAAGCAAATCTTACCTTGAAGGCTTGTTATTTATTTCATTACGCTTCTGTCCACCTTTGGGAAGGAATTAGTATTTAACTGAAAGATAACTGCTATAAAAGAATCTGATAGCAATTCACAAAACTTTTCTCTTTAGATGCGACACCAAACAAATCGGCACCAAAAGCAACACCATCTCTTGGATTAACATTTTGTGGCACACCTGGAAGGTAGGGCTTCACTGAAAATTAATGCACTGAGGCATCCTTCTTAGCATGCAACATGGCTGGGTGTTGCAGCAGTCTTTTAAAAGTTCTAACTTCATTGTCCAGTCCCTTGAGACCTGCCAAGTTAGATGTGTTGATGCTTATTGGAACTGACTTAAAACAAATCAAAACCCAAAACTAAACCAAATAACCCCTCCCACTCTATTCAGAAGAAGTTTTTTTGCAGTGCTAAATAGACTAGAATAATTAATGGAAGAATTCTTATCAAGTAAAGCCCTTACTATGCTGTGGTTATCAACCTTAAGGTAACTACTGTTCCCTTACTGACCAAAGGGAAATGGATTTCTATTGTTTGGTGGAGTAGTGTTATTCAAACAGTTTCTAGAAGGTTTTGGCTAAGGCATGTTCCTCTTCTAGTGCCATGGCAGTCAGCACTCCTGTGAAAGCCTCAGAAGATAAGGTCTTCCAGAGTTTTTGTTTTCCTGAAAAGTCTGCCACCATGACTCCTGCCAGTGTGAAACGGTCTGGCCTGCCTACACCTGTCCGTCGGATCTCAGGGTTCCCAGCAGTGACTCCTAAAACACTGCCAAGAATGGCATTTTCTCCACATGCTGCATCTCTTAGGCAAAGCTTCAGCTTTTCTAACAAAAAGACTTTTACAGCTGGGTAAGACAGAAATCTTCATGTATGAAATGAGTATTGTAGGCAAACTGCCTCTTAGTGAATTCTAGTGGTAACTCTTGGGTTTCAGGGGCCTCTGCTAAATGTTAGAATAAAGCATTTGAGCATAGAAAAGCTGTGTAGGCCTAATAAAGATTTCTAACTTGTGACTGGTAAAATGCTATAAGCTATACTGAGGTGAGTCAATATCTAACACTAAAGAATT
Organism: Leptocoma aspasia; assembly: GCA_013399835.1. NCBI lineage: Eukaryota > Metazoa > Chordata > Aves > Passeriformes > Nectariniidae > Leptocoma > Leptocoma aspasia. Next base: position 459,264 of record VXAX01004279.1, on the reverse strand, counting down.
ACAGCTTTAGTAGGAAATAATTTGTATTTCTTGAGCGAGGGAAAAATTTAAGACTTGTCTGATGCTCTGGTGTTATTTTGCTATTGCCTTCTGATGAAGGGAAATAGCTGATGAAAATGCATATTACTTTTAATTTTTGTTTTCTATTGTTGCCAATGGTCTGTAAAATGACACTTTTTAAAGGATCAGTCAAAAAGCCAAGGATTTTGTTGACTTGAACATTATTTTCTGAGCAACTTTACTTATGTTTTAATTTTTTTTTTTTTTTTCTGTGAAAGTAGTGTTGCCTTCTTCATATTATCCACCCAGCATCTTCTGACAAGGGCCATATATATGTATGCAGGCTTGTTTCGTGGCTGGTGGAGGGGAACTGTATTAAAGTAGGAATGATTCATGGCTAGAAAACTGTGTCATGTTACTTAGGCCAAATGTCTCAAATAGTCTTTTCTCTCAAGGAAACAATTATTCTGTCTCCAGTGACTTTATCATACTAATCAGATTACAGCCTCTTGTCCTCCAGCCAGTGTCAGTACCTCCTTTCAGCAGGGGCTGAAGTGGGTTGCTCACACAAAATCAATGCCTCTTTGCTAGTTATTCCAACTTTAAAAAAAAACCAACCAAAATACCTTGTGTGAAGTTTAGGCTGGATGGAAATGTCAAGAAAGATTAAATTCTTCATAATGCCCTTTTTTTTTTTTTGCATGGGTAGGCTATACTTTTTCTGCAAAATGAAATACTTTGTATTTTGTGGGTAACTAGCATTTATTTGGATAAAAATATGGGAAGCATTTTGGACATTAAAGCTTGGGGTAAAAAAGGAGAAGATGAGGTTAGAAATTGGCTTGTCTGTTGTAGTTAATGCTGATTAAGGAACTTAATTATTGCTGATGCTCTTTTCCCTAGTTCTAAACAGAAACAAGAGAGTAAGACACAGACATCTTCAGAAGATGATACATCTCCTCCACCTGTGCTACCTCTTGTACTTAACTTCTCACCAGAGAAAACTGCTATGGAAGGAGTAGAAAATGCATTAAAAGACACAGAAGTACAAAATGAGCTGGCTAAAGTACAAAATGAGCTGGCTAAAGTACAAAATGAGCTGGCTGAAGAGAAACAATCTGGGGTAAGAAATTACAATATATTTTCCTACAAAACTACTAAGTAAAGTGTTTGAATTATTTCAAAATAAGGCATAAGTAGGGAAACCACTTGAGTATACATGAAGTTAAAATGTGTTAGAATAATTAAATAATAGAATATTCTGGGTTGGAAGGGACCCATCAGAATCATCAAGTCCAGCTCCCGGCCCTGCACAGGGCACTACAGGAGTCACACTAAACACTTCATGAATTCTGTCAGGCTGGTACTGTCACTACTTCCCTTGGGAGCCTGTTCAGTGCCCAACCACCCTCTTGAGTGAAAAACCTTTTCCTGCTATCCAATCTAAACCTCCCCTGACTCAGCTTCATGATGTTTCCTTGAGTCCTGTCACTGATCATGAGAATGAAGAGATTAGTACCTGCCCCTCTACTTCCCCTCGTGAGGATGTTCAAGACCACAATAAGGTCTCCCCTCATCTCCTGTTCTCCAGGTCGAACAGACCAAGTGCCCTCAGCTGCTCCTCATAAGGCTTTCCCTCCATCACCATCCTTGTTGCCTTCCTCTGGATGCTCTCAAATAGCTCAATGTCTGTTTTTATATTGTGGTGCCCAACTGGCTGTAACCACGTGCACCCTCCAGTGCCTATATTTAGCACTGAACNGAAGATGCTTATCGGGTGTGCCAGAAGCTTGATATCCCCTTCCACCAGGTTTCCTACGTGAAGGAATACTGGAATGAAGTATTCAGGTAGAAACACGTTTACAATAGCTGCTCTTTCAGTATATTAGTGTGACATCGTGTTACAGTGAAAAGTAAGAATGGACAGATAATGAGCAATGGCAATTCATTGCAGTGTTATCAATGCTAAGGGAAAGCCCTGAAGCCTGTTAAATATTGAGGAATTATTTTTTCTCTCATTTGTATTTAAGATCAGAATTTATATTTTGCTTGTAATATGTTATTTTTTTTAGTTATCTCCTTGTGTGAGTGTGTAGCAATTGCTTTGTTGCAGCTTATTTCTTCAGGTGCTGATGTACTGGCCCAACCTTACTGCAGCTTGAAAAAAAAAGTATTTAATGGGGTACTGTTATTGTCTGTGTGTGTAACTTACGTAACGTGTGTGCATTTTACATAATGTGTGCTGAATCCAGTTTAGCACAAAATGCTTGTGACCTAGCCTTGCTTCTTTAAACTTAGAACAAATCTGAAACTATTCTCTAAAGTGGGTGCTCAGATTTTCTGTGAATTTGTTACACTTTAGGCGAGGTTCTACATAGGAAAAGCTGAGAGATTTTCTTGGAAGGTAGGACAAGAAGGGGTGTGTTGGTATAAGAGCAATTTATCTTTATGCACTGGACAAAAGTACATAAAAATTGTTCCCTGATCTTCATCACCCCCTTTAAGTAGTGCTGTTATTACCTTACATGAAACTGAGGAATAACCTGGCCATGCTACTTGTACTGCATGTTGAAATGACATCAAGCTGAGCACCAAACATTTGGACAGTCAGTGGAGAAAACAGCAAAACAGCTATTTTCTGGGAAAATTCATTCCATTTTTCCCCTTTTGGAGTGAGAGAATGAGTAAGTGCTACAAAACTTCTTGGGGTTTATTAGTACAGTGTTTCCTAACAATTCTGAGTGTCATAGTTTGTTTCAGAATCCTTTTTTTCTTTACTGTCATCACTGATCTTAAATTTACTCCTCCTCTGGATCTCTCTTTAAGGAGTTTTTCACCATAAAACACCTTTTATTACGACATCTGTTCTAGGTCTTGTCTTTTCCATGTTTTGTGCAAAGCCTCTTTCACTGCTTTCTGTCAGAGGGAGATCCAGTAGACACCCTTCATTGCCCTTTCTCTGCTTCTGTGCTTTTCTAGAAGATCTGAATTGGTGTGAGGGTGGCTTTGTGGTGACTCTTCTATAGACCTCCTAGGGTACCGTAAGAGTACTGGAGAGCCAGCGAGAGGGAGGCAGCTCTGGGTAGACCCAGGTGATTTAATTATTAGTATGAGTTGTTGAATGCAGAACTTTAAAAAAGGAGTTAGAGAAAATAAGAGATATGTTGCTTTATTTTCTGTTTTTAAATGTAGTGTCACATGGTAAGGAAGAAGCAATTGTTTCTGTTTTAGATGGAGAAAAGTAAAACCAAATAATAGGATTGCTGTTGTTCTTTTAAATCAAGTCTGTGCCCTCAGTTCTTCTTGAGTGCAGTGGCTAATGACAACAACCTGACAAACAAAATGATGCAGTGATAAGGCCTTTTGATATCTCAGGGTAGCGTTGTATTCTCGTTTAATATCATTAGTTATTATTTCAGCATTCTCAAGTGAATAATACTAAGTAATTATGCAGCAGTGTAAAGCTACAACATAACTTCGACAAACTTAGAATTTCTAGACAGGAAGAAAAAAGGACAAGAAAAACTCTCTGAAATTAAGCCTCATGAGTGACTGCTTGTGGTGACATTATTGCAGCTGAAGTTACTGTCTGTTCAGCTGAGACACTCCTGGTGTGTAGCACCATATTGTCCCACTGAAAAATGAAATAGCGCTGTTCTGAATTCTGAAGGTAAATACTCCGTGAGGGGTGAGTAAGATGTGCACAGTGGACAGCCACATCATAAAGCAGGGTTACAAGATTGTAAGTGATAATTTGACCCTGTCGTCAGTGCACTTTGGAGAAAATCTTCCAAACATTGGTTTTTTGCACATTAAAATCTAGTGAGTATTTTATTTCTAACAAAATGTCTACAGTGGCTGGGTCTTCTCTGGAACTGGGACTCAGCTTCTCATATTTGAACACTGTTTAGTTTCTGATAGTATTATGCATGTTAATGATTCTGATGGACATTTGAGTCTTTATTTTACAGTGACCTCTTAAAAGAGTATGAGTTGGGAAGGACGCCTAATCCCGATATCTTGTGTAACAAGCACATCAAATTCAACTGCTTTCTGCATTATGCTATGGATAACCTTGGTAAGGCATTTTCAAGTGTGTCAGTACAGAATGTGTGCCATGGAAATGCTCAAAGGAAGCAAACTCTTTAAAAGGTGGGGAAATACATGAGTTCATGTGCATGCCTAACTCATATCTCTGTAGTAGTGGGTCAATAATTGCAAAGTATTTGGTTTTAAGATTGCTTTTACATAAAGAATCATAGAATGGTTCAGCTTGGGAGGGACCTTTAAAGGTCATCTAGTCCAGCTGCCCTGCCCTGGGCAGGGACATCTTCCACTAGATTAGGTTGCTCATATGTAGGAACAGATTTATTTCAGGGACATGCATTGACCTGACCGTTAAGTTTTACATTCTTAGGTGGTCCTTAAAGTACAAAAGCACAAGTGCTGGCATGCTGGTGAATGGTTTGCATTATTTAAATAGCAGGAGTACAATTATTGTCAGTATAAGACTTCTCTAAAGGTTTTATTCTTTCATTGCTTTCTGCTTTTCTTACTGTATGTTTGCAATTGTGTTTTGAACTGTGATTTTCAAGTTTGTGCCTTTATGTTATGTTTGGTTTTTCTTAATAGGAGCAGATGCAATTGCTACTGGGCATTATGCCAGGACCTCACTGGAGGATGAGGAAGTGTTTCAACAGAAACATACTAAAAGACCACAGAGGCTTTTCAGAAACCGTTTTGAAGTTAGAAATAGTAAGTTGTGCCTTCATTTCATGTTTTGTCCCACATATGAAAGAGAAATTTAAACTGTATTTGTTGTCACAGAATCAGGGATGTTTGTGACCTTACACACAATGATTACTGATTAAACCCCAGCCTTTGTAGATGGTTATTTTTGCTAAACAAGGTATTTACATTACTGAAAATGACCCTGACTTGTCAAGCATTACATTTTCTTGTTTTAAGAGTCAGATGAATGTCTCATATATGGTGAGAAGCATGCTGTACCCAAAGGGAAAAAAAACTTTTAAACTAAAGCTATGCAAAGCTGCCACAGTGATGACTTTACAGATTCTCTGCTTTCATTTGTCCACCCCTGGACTTAAAGGGGTTTATTTCTTTCTTTGTTTTAATTTTACTTCTGGAAAGTTGAAAAGGCCCCAGCTGGACCTATGATCTATACATGTGACAGGCTGATTTGCAGATGTTGTGTGTTGTGATGGGCTTCCTTGCCCGTGACTGAGATTTTGTATCACCAGTTGTAACTGAGCTATTGGCCTGTAGTTTGTGTTCCAGTCAAGAAACACATATGTAGTGTTTGTACAACAGCAGAGCTATTAACTTGTAAAGAGAGGGGGCAGAACATGACTGAAAAGCTACCAATTTTATTTCATCTGGGTAATCAGGAGATTTCATCTACTTTAAAGAAAAAGGTCAAACTCTCATCTCTGAGCATTGGTAATAACTCCACTGATTGCTCAAACCATTGATTTCTAGTAGGGTGATTTCAGGGCAAAACAGTGTCTTTCTGAAGAACAGTATACTCCAAGGTATTTGAATCTTCGTTCTCTCTTTCACAGGAAATGTGAAAGTTGGTTTTGGTTTTTGTATTGTCGATGTCCTTGCCAGTGATACATGCACTATTGAAATAGACAAGGCAGTGTAAGTCTTTGTAAGATTCTGCATAGTACAACCAGAATCTTCTAGATCTTTTTAGTGATGAGAAAATATGCAAGTGTTTTTGTTAGATTTTGAAAAAACTGTAAAATGCTGTCTCTAGCATGTATTTGAAAATAATAAATCAGAAATGTTGATTATCAAACGAAATACTAAATCAATTTGAACTATTAATAGTAGTTATGTTGAGATGTTTTATGTGTTTCACTTTGCAGCTGTGAAACTCCTTCAAGGGGCTGACCTCGTTAAGGACCAGACCTTCTTTCTAAGTCAGGTTTCACAGGATGCTTTGAGGAAAACCATCTTCCCTTTAGGGGATTTAACAAAAAGTTTTGTAAAGAAGATAGCAGCAGAACATGACCTTCATCATGTGCTAAAGAAAAAAGAGGCATGGTAACACTTAACAGTCTTTTGATTTGTATTTTTCTCTTAAATAACTTCCGTGAACTTTTTGAACTTTAACCTGTGACAACCCGTCCATTTCTGATAGAAAAGAATAGTATAATAGGTTGGGAAGCATTTTTCGTAGCTGGCTACTTCCTTAAAAGTACTTTTAGGAGCTTGTGATTAGTTGTTTATTTTAGTTTGCAGGTTTTTGTTTGCTGTTGTATCTCAGAAGAACTAAGACGAAGGTGAATGTGTAGGATGCTATGAGCCTAAAGGAAAGCATCCTCTATCACAGCAAGGGAGAAGCTTTTGTTCTTTATTCTCTATAGCTTTTAAAAGCTTCCTCACTTATAATTATTTCTCACTATGTCTTTAGAAATTTAATGATCTGTCTTTAGCAGATCATACTGCTTTTCCACAGTTACTCTTAAAAAAAAAAGTTATGTTTCTCTGAGAACTAAGACTTCCTGAGTTGATCTTAAAAACTGTAATGCAGGCAGTAGTTACATTGCTGATGCTGCCTGATTGCTTTTCCTGCTTATATTCAGCCTCAGTAAATGGGTGTTTGAAGAATGTCAGCAGTAACTGAAAGGAAGAGAAAAGCCTATTTGGTTCTGAAAGTGGCTTTCTTCAAGAGATGGACCATCACTGTATCATTTTGTTACTTTCGTACTTTAAAAGTACAAAAGTAACAAAACTCTCTGTTTTTAATATACATACAATCTAGTCACCAAGGTTAGTGTATTTATTGAACAGATGTTCTATTTCCTATTATACTTCTTACTTCTGTGCTTACAGCTCTCACTGATTCTGTGTAGATTAGTTTACCTGTATTGCAGCAGGTGTTGTGGATTTGTTTATGAGCTGCCTAAGATAGTTTGGGATACATGGGAGGGAAAAAAATCTTGGACAGATTATTAATAAACATTATTTCAAATGTTTTTCTCTGCTTTTGTGTAGTCAATTCCATGTTTCTTTTTCAGAGTATGGGGGTCTGTTTCATTGGAGAAAGAAACTTCGAAAATTTCCTTCTTGAGGTGAGCAACACTAAATCTCTGACAATCTTTGTTTCATTCTAGTGTTCAGTTTTTAAAACACTGTCTATAGAAAAATCTCTAGCAGCTTGTAGCCCACTGTAAGTAGCAATGTCCCACCTCCCTTTGCAGTCACAAGCCTAGTCAGAAGCTGACACCCACAGCATGTAGGAATATCTTTCCCCTCTACCAGCTGTCACTCATTTTTTGGAGCAAAAGAAATGAACTTACACTCCTGTGCCTGCCAGGCTCTGACAAATGGTTGGAATGTGAGAGGGACAAAGTGCTGGATCCTGCTGTCTCCTGACATATGTGAGGATAGGGAAAGGGAAGCCTAGAATTCCTGCTCATAGGGACTGCCCTTCCTGCTTTTCTCTGAGAGCAGCATCAAAGAGGAGTCAGTAAGCTGCTTGGGCAGAGTTTGCTTCTTGAAGAGTTGTTTTTCAGCTTTGAGAGAATGTAGTGACAGAATCTGAAATATACTATAAGGTTTTCTTGGGCTGTCTTGTGACTTACCTCTTCCTCTTTGTTAGTATTTGGAACCTCAACCAGGTAACTTTGTTTCCATTGAAGATAAGAAGGTGATGGGAAGACACAAAGGTAATTGGCTAACCCACCTTAATAACTTACTTTTAGATAAATGGAACAATACCACTTACATTTGGAGGGACAAATTTTGGTAAATTCCAAAGGAGTCTACAGGTTTTACCAGTTTGTTAAACCATGGAAAGTTTGCTGTATACAATAGTATTGCTGTATACAATAGGAGCCTTGAACTACAGCTGATTCTTGGTTATTTGTTCCGTATTGCAAGAAAGCAAATAATTGTTACTCTGTTGATACTAAGTACTTGTTATTTTAATACCAAGAGACCATTGTTCACTTAATTCCTTCAAAATGACTGTGCTTCAGTTCCATATTCTTTATTACCTAAACTTTGCAGAAGAAAATGCACCTCAGTGATGCACAGGAGGACATAATCAAACATGGGCACCTTAACTTTTCCTTTTCTCCTGTGTGTTCTTCCTTTGCTGTCCTCAGTTCAAGCTGGCAGAACTGAGTTCCTCTCCTGAGTAATTTATGATAATAGGATGTTATACTGGTACATAAAAGTAAGGGAGACTGGTGAGACTGAATGGTAGATAACCCACAAACTGAAACTGAAATAAATAAAGATATGTCTTTTACAAGACCTAAGAATGCCACAGTTGAAATGGATTAATTTGTAATCTTTAGTTTGCATTTCAGGTACAGATGAAATTTCAAGTAGGTATTAGTTTAGTTTGTGGCTGGCCCTCTTCTCTAAGACAGCTTGGTTTGTTATTCTTTGTTTAGTGGTAAAATTTTGGGGAAATTATTTTAATGTGTTCTTCTGAAAGTAAAAGATGAAAAGTTGCTAGCAGCATTCTGTTTTCGTATTTCTTTAGGTTGGTTCCTCTTCACAATAGGCCAGCGGGCTCGGCTGGCAGGCCTTAAGGATGCTTGGTTTGTTGTAGACAAAGATGTCAGAACTGGAGATGTCTTTGTGGTGAGTTATTTAACACTTGGTTTGCAAATTACTAATGTATGCATTTTGTGACTGCTGCTGTGTGGAACATGAGCCTAACCTGGGCAGAATTCTTGGCTTTCCTCTTTGGGGAAACAAGCTAGCATAGCATCAGCAGATGTGAAACATCTTTTGCAAACAGGCTTTTCATGAGCACCAAATTGTTTTAAGATTTTGGCATAGAACTTTTCCAAGCAAAGGGCAAATAGTGAAAAGAATCAGCCAATCTCTAAGCTCTCATTTTCTACTCTAAAGCATGAGGGTTTTATCTTACTTACTATGACATGGTTTATAAAAAGTGTATTACCTTGGTTTATGATAGATTGTTGCTTTGTTTTTCTAGTAAAAGAATGAGGAGCCAGTGACACAGTTCTATCGTTTTGAAAACTGAGGCAGAATATATGATAAATAATAAATTACTGGTGTGTTAATGGCTAATCATATGGGGTGACACAGAGTTCTGGAGCTTGCTAGCATCGATAATATTTCTTCTTGTTCATGCAGTTGTTATGCTTCCTGGATACTGATGTGATTATAATGAGGTGCTCTGCTACTTGTTAATGTGCCAGTGCATGGGACCATAATCAAATGAGAATTGAGAAGAAACAGACAGGAGCACTAAGAAAAATTTTTATGTCCTGCTGCGAGTTTGTCAGAAGCAATGCCTTTGCTGGGGAGGTGTTCATTTGGGGAGTTGGAGAAGAGGGAGGTAGCATCTTGTTGAAATGGGATAAAGAAGGTCAGATTTCTGAACTCAGCCTGAAGAAGGCAGAAATGCAATTGTAGGAAAAAGCATACAAGAAGAGAGACATTACTCTGAGGAGTAGAAGACTGACAGATCATTTAGTCTTGCTTTAGCCTAATTTAAGTGGTACTAAGTGTTTGCTTTCTTGCTCATATTGCCTTCGTTTTGCTATGGCTTGATGCTTCTTCTGTATTTCATGCTTAACTTTACAAGTTACATGCTCTTTGGCAAAAACATCAGCAATAAATAAACATATTTTAAGGCACCATCAAGAGATCACCCTGCTCTGTACAGAGACCTCCTGCGGACAAACCGAGTGCACTGGATAGCAGAGGAACCTCCAGCAGAGCTCGTTAGAGACAAGATGATGGAATGTCATTTCAGATTTCGGCACCAGATGGCACTGGGTAATCAAACCTTGTTTTTCTTTTGTCTTACTCAGTTTGTGAAACTCTGGTAGCGTGTTCGTGTAGTTCTGCAGTAATAGTGGATAGGTTGTGGCTTGGCCTTCCTGGTTCTGCAGTGTCTTACAAAACAATTCTGTACAGTAGTATCTTGACTTAGATCTGTTTAGCCTTGGTTTTCATTCTTTAATGTGAACATGATGGTTAACTGTCAGGTGTTTGATGACTTTCTGCTGTAGTGCCTTGTGTCCTGACTCTAAACCAAGATGGGAGTGTGTGGGTAACACTAGTGAAGCCAGCAAGAGCTATCACACCTGGACAAGTAAGTTATTAGAAATAGTTTTTTTTCTTTCCATTTTTGTGTTTTACCTTATCTGGCTAATAAAACAGAGTAGCTTTTTTTATTAGCTGGAGCAAAGTAATTAATTTATTTGCATGTGAGAGTGGTTAACTCCATTTTGACTATCAACTATTTTAAGGGAGACTGTTTCTAGTTTTAAATTATCTGTTGTTATCTGTATAGTCTAAGAAACTTGCTTACAGACTTCAGAAATACATGGAAGTATCTCTGGTAATCAGTTGTATATGCACAAATGGAAGCTGTTGTTGTTTGCAAGAAATAGATTTTAAAAGGCATTAATTTGCTAATTGCCTCCTTAATATGGGTTTAGTATTCAAACCTGTTTAGTGAGACTCTGGTGAATTCCATTGTCCCAGACAGAGCTGAGAAGAGGTGCTGTGCCTAAAAGGGATGCCTTTTAGCATTGCCAATATAAAGATACTCCATTACATCCAGCACACTGGCTCTCAAACATCCCCTGTGTCCCTTGTCCCACCATACGTTCTACCCACCCTCCCCAATACTTGGGGGGCCTGTGGGACACATCAGGAAGGAAATTATCTGAGAACTGTTTGTAGTGGAGAGAAGCTGAGAAGAAGCCAGCCAGAGCTCGTGAGAGGCATGAGAAGCCCCTGAGTGCCAGGAGCTGCTGAGCCTGAACCAGGCTCTGTACTGCCAGGCAGTGAGACAAGTCTGGGCTCCCCTCTCCTGCAGGAACCTGCTGAGCACATCAGGGAGCTCCAGTTCCTTCTTTGCAGATGGTCTGCTGCCATAGTCCTCAGTCCCCTTCCTGTTTTGACAGGTGCCACTGTAGGCTGGACACAGTTTTCTGGGGAGGGTCCAGTGAAGGTGCAGATGATGTTATGTATGTCATCCCCTTTGGAAAGGAAACTTTACAGCACAATCCCTTCCACCTCAGTAACTGAAGAATTTTGAGATAGCCTTGTAGAAGTGATAATGAAATTTCCACCAACATGTTTATAAATTTACACTTGTGTGAGCCTGCAAATCCTCTGTAATTTGGGGGCTTGTGTTTGTTTTGGGTTTTTTTTAAGATTTAGACAAAACAGATATAAATTGCTCCGTAACTGTCCAGCAAGTCTTGCACAGCCTGCAGTTGCTCACCATGGTTTTTGCAGCTCCTAAGAAGACTCTCCCTGTGTTTATCTCCTAGTTTGCTGTGTTCTACAAGGGAGATGAGTGCCTGGGCAGTGGGAAGATCCTGAGGATAGGCCCATCAGTGTATACCTTGCAACAGGGCAAAAACCGAGAGGAGAGTGCAAAGAAGGAAGAGATTGACAAAATAGAACCAGCAACATAACACCTGGCATTGTTTATTGAAGGACTTTGGAGAATTTGCTACCTGAGAACAATAAAAACTATAATAAACGTGGTTCGTAAGGCCAGTTAACCAGAGAGTCCCAGCTCTTGACTGATAGCACTGAAGGAGTTTAAAACTAAAGCCAGTCTGGTGCAATTTTGCTGGACTGTATGGTGTTGTTTACATTAATATGTATCAAGGGATGTCCTGAGGTGTTCTGTAATACAAGAATTTTAATACAAAAATCATGGCTGAAATAATAAATCTATCTCTTATGCATAAGTGAAATGCTTTTTTTTCCCCTTACTTAAAGGTACCTGTCCTTAGTAAAGTACATATGTTATTTTATGCTAGATGTATGTTTGTGCCTTGAACTCTGGAGGAGGAATGAATGATGTTTAAGTTTGGCATTTGGAATGAACTCCAGGCAACAGATACTTCCTTTTCATTTTGCATAGCTTTATAAAAAATGCTTTGGATTCTTAAACTGTATTAAGTAGTTGCTTCAGATGTTTCTATAAATCAGAGTTACAAACCTTAGGGGTTTAACAGTCTTAATGTTAAATGTTTTCACACAACTGACTGATTTTCTTTAACTGCTGAGGTCTGAGGCTGTTTGGTTTGTCTCCTGGAGAAGAGAATGTATTGTTGTGCTTAAGAAAAATGCAAATGCATAGGGATTTCCTTATTGTGGATCAAGCTTAATATAGACCTGATAATGATTGGATCTTGCTATGTCTCAAAATGGAGTGCTCTTAGGAAGAGCTGAATACTCCATCCAAATTAGATAGGTTTATAAGCACTGGGTGCATGTTGAGGACACTCCAAGCTTATAATAAAACTTCATTGCAGCAAGTTAGCAAAAATGAAGTCCTGTCTTTCAGCATGGTAGTAGAAGGTAACTGTTCCTGAAATGCAGTTGTGGAGGACCAGGACTTCCTGGTGGTGTAGAATTTTGGGATTTTAACTGGCAGTGAGATCCCAGGTTTGCTGAGAGCTGCTGAGGCAGTGCCTCACAGCAGCAAAGGTTAACCATGTCCTGCTTGTAGCACAGCTGGCACTGGATGCAATGAATGTCTGCTACAGCACCTGCAGAACAGAGGCTTTTTAATAAATTCTCTGCTTCCCTCTTTTTGTTTAAGCATCTTTAACACTGGACACAGCAGTAATCCAGGATGGCTAATGCAGAAAATTCAGAAGCTAACATGCTGCTCTTTCGTGGAGACCTCTCCAGTAATGGTATCCATTCACTTTATAGGCTCACAGACTGATTTTTATCTGCAGAAGTGAACCTCATGGTTCTGAAGAATCCTCATCTGAGGTAGAGGTGAATATGGACAACGTTTGATTAGTAGAGACTCACTGTCTGAGAATGGTGGAGGCTGCAGCTCAGCCTCTTGCCATGATGACAAGCAAAGCCCTTTGACACGGTGAAGTGTTTGCTGCTCTTGCTCCCAGTGAACCTCACCACACTGCTGTGAGCTAGAACTTGGTGGGTGTTTGTGAAATTCAAATTGCAAATAGCTTCTTGCATGGGGTGCTTCACAAGAGGCTGCACATGTCCAGCAACACCACACTTGCATGTTTAAACCAGCATTTCCAAACAGCTTGGAAACAGGGAGGTAAAGAAGTGAGGTGATAGCAGTGTGCTGGGGTCAGGCAGCTGTGTGCCCTACAAAGGACCATCACTGACACCATTGCCCACACAGCCTTTGGCAAGGTTGGAATTTGGCCAAGATTAAGCTTGAATGGGGTAGGAGCAGTCTGGCAGGTCAATTTTCTTTTTCATATCTATTGCAGAAGATTAGCATCAGCATGCTTTTTAAAATTCATTGGCTTTTCACTTTTTTTGGTAATTTCTTCTGCCATTTTGGGCAACAAATTGCAAGCAGGTGATTTCACCTTCAAGTTGTCATTAAGCTTTTCAGGTGAAATATTTGGTTTCAAGGACTCACATGCATAACTATTTAGAAAAGGACTTTTTCCTTCCGAAGTAGAAAATATGATAACAAGATTAGGATCATGTAACTGAAAAACCACGACTCACGTCAGCTAAGGCTGGGTCTGAATTGAAATCTCTGTTGTGCCCTGTGTTGTGCCCCTATTTGAAGCCTGTGTTTCTGAGTGTATAATGGCTGAAATACTGCACTCCAAGTGCAGTTTTATTCCAGAAGTGCTTGTGTAAAACCTGTCTTAATTGCACTCCTAATTTTGCTCCTTCTTGGCAGTGTTCCTGCCCCAGCTGGTGCTGGAGGACAGAAGTGTCCCCATGCGCAAGGAGAGCAGGGCTGTCCTGTGATTCTGTCTTCACCTGGTTAGAATCTTTGGAACACTGAGATGTTGCACAGGTGTGGTGAAGGATTTCATTTGCGCTGTGGCAGCACAGTATTTACAGTCCAGCAGTAAAAGCATTGGCTCTTAGTGTTTGCATTGGCTTTTAGGGCTGAGAGAAGCTGTCATCCTCCCATTTCAAAACTGAGCGTTCGCTCTTCAGCTGCAAAGCACAGGAAACAAAGCTGCTGTTGTTTTTAATAAAGCTTTATCCTTTTTAGAGTAGGTCTATATTTTTAGCATACTTACAAGCAAAAAAAGTAACAAATTTTTGGATGTGGCATTTAGATTTGTACTTTTATATACGTGAATATTGAATCCAGCCCCTATGGACAGGGCTGAGCTCTCCCTGGAAGCTGGAGATGAGTGTGTGCAGCCTCCTGTGCAGACTCTCCCCCGAAGGCAGGGAGGTGGGACTGGAGTGAAGGTTCACAGCACAGCCTCTGCTGCCCGGATTTCAGGATTGGGCTGTTTCAGACTTAAGGATGCAATTTCCTCTTCCACCTTTATTCCCAAACCAGAATTTTCTAACCTCTCTTTGTCCAAAAGAACCCTTTCACCTTGGAGGGGACCATGTTGGGTTCTGCAGCCAGGGACGACACAATGAGCTGGGGGGCATCTCAGGGCCATCAAACACCCTCGGATTTAATTTTAAAAACGCTTTCTCTGCATTTATATGTATTTACATGCTTTAAAGCATTGAACAAAATGAAATTACCTATAATAAATGCGATAATCACAGCAATGTGGTACACACCAGCGTTGCAGGGAGGTGATGTGCCATTTCCAGCTTCAGCACCAGGAGGCACCAGGGCATCACGGTCATCCCTCCCAACCGTGGGCAACATTGTTGGGAGATGGTGGCTATTAGCACATCTGTAATTGTGAGTTTTTCCCTTTTGTTTTAGATTTTTGCTGAGCCAATCCACTGGAAGAATTGCCCCTCGGTGGGCTTGCTCGCAGCAGGGATAAAGCTGCCCAGGCATGTCAGCACAGCCATGAGCTGCCTGAGAAGCAGCATCTTTTAAGAGCCAGGCTCTCACTGGGGCTGGGCAGAGACCATGGTGCACGTCAGGCCAGTGACGGCCCGGCAGCAGGGAAAACGCACTTTTTCGTCAGAGTTCAGGTCCTGCCTGCCCTCTTCCCCCTGTGCCAGGCTGTGCGGGTCATTCGTGTCCCAGTCACTCTCAAATTTCATCTGCTTCTTGAATGGGTGGAGGTAAAAGGGAGATTTTTTGTTTCTCTTGAGAACAAGTACCAGATTCTTACGCTTCTTTGAATATGTGAGGGTTCTGATGAACCTGACTTTCGGGGTTTTTCTTTTCTAAAATGTCTTGCTTTTTACTACAAGCATAGCACCAGCTACAGAAACCTGAGAATGCAAAAAGTGAATGGTCTCCTCCTTTTATGCAGGTTTGTAGCATACAGAGTAATTTCTTCAATGCAAAACAGCTTCCAATTACTTCTGCGAGTTTAAGGTCCTAGAAACAATGAAACACATGGACAGATACCCGTTAAACAGACCCTACCTGGGGAAAATAAGTTTTTTCGGGTGGCTGCCCCACTGTGGACTTTGGTAATTCAGTGGCACCTTTCCCATTCAGTAGCACCATCTTTTGAGGAGGCTCAGGAAAACACCGGTCTTGTAACAACAGCGCATCAGTCCCTGTGGTGAAAAGCAACAGAAGACCTACTTCCAGTAGATTCATCAAGAGAAAAGTGACCTGACTACTCTGTCCTGGGTTTCTCCAGAAGTGCTGTGGGGGCTCATGACAGAAATTCCTCCGGTGCTTTGCATTCCTGCAGGGCTCCTGGGTTTGTGTCTCTGGGGTTGCATGAGCTGGATGTAGTCTGCAAGCAGTGTTGATGGCAGTTCTGGCTGGCAGATGGGACATCTGGGTTGTATCAAAAAACTTCAAGTTGGGCTCCTAGACACATGGTGAATTCTTCCTTTTCTCCAAGAATGCCCCTAGAGAGGAAAAAGACCCAAGATGTGTGTAGCACTGACTTTGTGGGAGCCAGCTGTTTCATCCCTCTGAGCATCCAGTTCTCTTTTTATTTCAATGAAATTTGATCAGAGCAGAGACAGGAAGTTCAGCCATGTCCTTGGGAGCAGGGAAGATGCCCCATGTGCTCCTCTTCCCTGTGGCAGGTACTGTAGAGATTTCCTGTCTGCCTCCCAGTCTGCTGTGCTCTCCAGGGCTGATGAGCACCAGCACAGCAGGAAAATCCTGGGCTGTGCCTGCTTCTCAGTGCAACACAGGAGGAGAGACTGAGTGAAAACCAGTGATGGAACATTTCTTCTCTCATCTGAAGGACTTCAGTGAAATTTGCATCTAAAGAAGGGTAGCACAGATCTCTTTGGGAACCTGTCCATCCCAAAGGCTGCATCCCCAGCCCTGCTGCAGCTCCTGCCTGGTGGCAAAGCAAACCCAGCTGGTCTGGTATGGTCTCATTACACCGGATGAGTCTTTGTATGAAACTGTAAACATCAAAGAAGGATGGATTGTAAACATAAAATTGACTGGTATGCAAAAATAGGATAACTAGCCATGTAGCATCTGGATTTCAGATTGGTGCTGTATTAAAGGTAGTTTGTATTGTACTTAACTACTCTTCACACATTTTTATTCTCTCCTCTGAGAGTACATGAAGGACTCTATAGGCCATGTCACACCAACAGCTCCATGCCTGTTAGCAAATTTGCTATATGTAGTAGAACTGTATGATCAATCTATCACAAGTTGGAAAACTTTCAGGTGTGGCTTTTAAATTGAAAATCACTTTACGTACTATTAGTACTTATTCATATAGTAACACCTTTAGAAATAAATCAGAATAATCTACACTGGGTTTAAATATTAAAGAGGTTTTATGGTATAAGGTTGTTACCCTGAGTTAGTTTTACACCTACCTTTTAGGGTGAAGGAGACAGCACAAGAAGAATCCGTGAACTGGTTAATAGCCAGGTGTTAAGCCTTATTTAAGACACAGCCATTTCCTGGAGCAGAGACTGTCCTCATGTGGTGTGTCTCCTCTGCCCTGCAATGCAACAGCAGTGCTTGAACAGTGCTTGAACTCCAGAGCAAGCAGGGGAATTCGATACTGAGAGCTGAGACTGAAGGCTTTGAGGGCTGAGACTGATGACTTCTAAGGTGGCTCCCTGCAAGCTGCCTTCTTTCTGAGGCCAGAGGAGAGCATCACTGATGGATCAGGAGGAACATGTAAATACTGTCTAAGCACAAGAGATTGATCCTGGGAATTAGAGCAGGCAGCTGTGCTCTGGTGCTTCTTGCCACAGCTGTCCAAGGCTTTAATTACCATGGACTTCCTGTAGCTAATGCTGCTGTACTGGGCATCTGCCTTGAAAAGCCAGCCCAGCTGAGGCCAGGCTTCAGCCTCCCATGTTAAACTTCCTAAGGGGCGTGTTTAACACAGATGGAGCTTGCAGAAAATCCCAAGGGATGCATGGTGTGTCTGTGTATCACCACAGAGGCAAACTAAACACGCTGCAAGAAACAGGAGTGCTTTGTTGCTGGTCTGCTCCAGCAAAGGAACAGCCTTAACAGAAGCCCCTTTGGGTTACCTCAGTTCCAATGGCACTGGCTCTGTCACGGATCTGTCCACAGGGAAGTGATGCAGGCAGATGCTTGAGGACTTGTCCTGTCGCTGAGTGAGCAAGAAAGAAAATACACAAGCTGCTTTTGGGTTGTGCTTGGCACAACCTAGATAAGATCATCCTGGAAAATGTTTTTCCTTGGACAACCTGGTGGAGAAAGCTGTGTGTGTCAGGAGTGCTTTGGTGGCAGCTCAGTCCCTCCTGACCACCTGCTCACTCCCATTCATTTGGCCATTTTGTGCCAGCTGTATGAACCCTAACCCCTAAAGCCCCTAAGCCAACTGGGCTTTTCCCTGATCCTTTCCATCCCCGAAACCTGTCCCTCTGTAAGTGATGAAGTTAACCATTCTAGGTGTTTCTGTTCGTTTTATTCAGGAAATAATCATGTAATAAAAGGTAGTAATTTTTCTCAAAATGGATGCCTGATTTACAGTTTCCCCTGGAAACTTGTTCACTTTGCTGGCTCCCAACCACAGTGGCTGCTGCTTTGTCTGGATTCAGTGGGATGTTCCTAACCTGAAGGGAATGGATCATTGACAAGGACCCTCTGCTTCAGCTGCCCTGTTTATATATACACAGGACTTCCCATGTTCACTGTTTCCTTGAATGTATGAGTATCTAACAAAAACACAGACTCAACTCAATGTTCTCCACTTGGAAAGCACAATACAGGCTGAACATGCAAACAAGATCATTCAAGATGAACTTCCAAAGAGCTTCCATCAAATGACCAAAAGCAAGAGGTTTTCCTACACACTAGCCAAAGGGATTGGTGGGTTTGCAAACTGTTATATCTCTAGAGGGGAAAAAGCCCAACCTGTAAGAAACTAGTACAGCAAACCACCCAGCTGGTTGCACTACAACTATTTTAATGAAAGAGAGTGGCAGCACCTAGAAAGCTGGAGCTGTGAGCTCATTTCTATTTCCTGGGTGCATCTCATGTAAAATGATGGTTTTGTGGAGGTCAGGAGGGCTCCAGAAGTCAGGACACGTTTTGGCTGAGGATGGCGCTGGGATACACAGGAGACAGGGCACCTCTCACTTCAAGCACAGTTCTCTCCCTAAGAGGTGTCTCAGCTCTGCTCCACCTCTGCTGTGTCTCCTGAGCAGTGCAGAGGCTGGGCTCTCACAACACCTCCATGAAGCATCAGTCCACAGGAAAATCAGTCTGGGCCTCCCTTCAAATAAAGACATTATGTTCAGACTGTGCAAAATTTGAGTTTGAAGGAGCAGATACTCTCTGTGCAAAAATATCTTTGAGCAGAGGGATGGCAGCAGCAGATGTCTGACCAAGGCAGAAGGGGACACACCAGCACAGTACAAAGCTCTGGGGGGTCCTGGGGGCACTTACAAATGCTTTGAAGTATTTAGAAGACAATCGTGAATTAACATGGTTTCTTTGCCACACACACTTCAGATTAATCTAATTTTCTTTAATACAGTGCCTGGCACGGTGGATAAAGGAGCAGCAGCAGCAGATGGGACATGTCTTCAGTAAATGGTTTGATACTGCCCCATACTCTATTCTCATACACAAAACACTGTCAGTGCAGCTGACATTAATTGATATGAGGTAGGTGCAAAACTTGCTTGGCAAGAAGTGTTACAAAAGCCCTCTTGGGCCTAGTTTTATTTGATATTTTCATTCATGGTTTGAATGATGAAATAAAAAGTAGCTTGTAAAGGTTGCAGATGCTGCCTCCAGGCATCCTCATGGGCAGGACTAAAATCCAAAATGAGTATGAGAAACTGGAGGATGGATCTAAAAATCAATAGACTAAAATGGAAAATAAGTCCAGTACAAATTGGCTGTTTTAGGAAAGAGAAGTGACCTGCACATGTGTGAACAGGAGCATAAAGGCAGGGTAGAACCTCTACAGAAAACGCTGTGAGGCCCAAATGCATCCCAGACTGCTCCTGGAGCTGCAGGTGGTGTTGGTGTGGACAGTGGTGGTACTTCACCAGGGCTGCTGGGGATCTCCTTTCTGTGATGCCCCCAGAGCTTTGCAGGAGCATCCTGTGCAGCTGAGCAGGCTGTGTGCCTAAGCATGGCATAAGGAGTCACACAAATGAACCCATCATCCTGGGAAATGCTATTGCAGGCTATTGACAGTTCTACTGGAATTACTGTTTGGGACTTTTAGACAGATCCCTGAGTATATCTGAATATATTTGAGTATACTGAGTTGTTGAAGAGGCTGGGCTAAATGACTGCTTATGTTACTGCAGCCTCACCATGCCATGCTGCTGCCAGTGGTGCATCTCTTATGGAATTTTTTTCTACAATTTGCTTAGGCCAAATATCATTGTAAATATTAGGACAGGAAAAGTGAATAAAATGGAGATTTTAAAAATTATTTCCTTTTTTGGGGGGTGTTGGCAGGCCTACTGCTTGCATTCTGTGGACTGCTCTGGTCTCTTCTCTCCCTGCCACCACCAAAAAGGCTGTAGTTGACCTGATAATGGGTTGAAGAAGGGCAAGAAGGAAGGGTAAAAGGTACAGCAGTGTTTCTGCTCACGTCACAGTTACAGAGATCCAAGCTGCCCAGCTGGAAAGAGATTACTCAAGTGCTCTAGGACAGAGCCTGTCTCTCTCTTTGACCTGGTGACAGAGATGATTCTCACTGCCTCTCCTGCTGCACACAGCAAAGGTGTCCATTGTAGGGGACTGGAATGAATCTGAAGGAAGAAATTTTTCTTGCTGCTTGTGACTGAATCAGGCAGCCCACTGTGTACTAGAAGTTTAAATGGATGCAAAACAACGTGAGAGATGTATGGGGGAAATATATGGGTTGCTGGAGACAAGCACAACCCCTCCCTCTGGGAAGCCCTAAGCTGCAGAGAGCTGGGGGCTGTGGACCCTGCAGGGGCCACCTTGCCATGTAATGTGTGGCTGATAATCCTCTTTTCCTAAACATATGCTGTAGGTCACTACTGCAGACAGGATCACAGGCTGGTCTCTCCCTTCACTAACCTGCTTATGTGAAAGCCTGAGGCTTATTTCTGCTTCTCCACAGAATGGTGAACTAATACCTGAGAAAAAACTCAGTGTTCCACCAAATAATGCACTTGTACAATAAAAATAAATAGAGTTTCCCTTTGGGATAATTACTTGAGTTTGTTTAGTGGCAAGTTTTGGTAGACCTGTTTCCAAACTGAATATTCTGAAGATGTGATTTTGCTCCTAAATCAGTAGCCAGGCTCTCTCCACCTGGCTTTACACTGGCCAGTTGACACCGAGAAATACTTTCATTTTCAGAAATCTGACAAGACACGTGCAGGTCACTGCTGTGCCTTGTGAGATGCATGAATGAGGACTTGCACAACAGTCTGGAAAGGACTGAGTGAGCAGGACCATGGATTGGCCTCAGCTGGCTTGGGAGAGCCACGGACGGAGCCCAGACTGTCCGAGAATGCCCTTGTCACTCACTGCAGGCGTCGTGGGCTGGGCTGGCTGCCGCTCCCCTCGAGCTGCTCTCACACGTCCTTTTCCAAATCTGATGCTTTCCTGGTGATCTGCTTTGCTGTGGGTTAGCAGAGGGCACTTCTCTTCCATGGAGCATTTCCCACATCTGAACAATTCCGCAGGTTTGGACTGAAATGTGACGCACGCTGTGGCATCCTGTGCCAGCACAGGGCTGCAAGGGGGTGTGCATTGACTGGCTGGTGCTTTGCAGCCTCTGCTGCCTCAGTGAGAGAAGGGTACCTGTATGTTCCTGCTCCTGCTAATCCCAGGAAATGCCATTTGGACCCTCGTTATCTGCACTGCACTTAAAAACAAACCACCAGAGAAAGAATACAAGTTCAAAAAAATTTCTTAATTTATTGTAAATTCTCCTTTCATCTGTGCTGCAATTCCAGTGTTCTGCACATTAATAAATATACATTTGTTAAAAAAAAAAACAACCAAACTTCCAGTGTCTAATCTGCCATAAAGCTTTTAAAAAGTCATAAAAATAGGTTTTAATTTTTTTGTCATTAAGATTTCTGACCCTCATTTACTGTGACAATTCTGATCAAAATAAAAACTACCTACATCTACTGGGACAAAATATACATACACAGATGTAAGAACAACTAGCATGGGTTATACACAATGCCTGAGCACACAGCCAAGTGCCAGACCCTTAAAACATTCAAAATTTTTTTTCTGTCAGAAAATGTTACACAGTATGTTGCATAATTTTTAAAGGAACAGCATCTTTCCTCCCTCTCCCCTTCCAAAGGCCTCCTTGATACTTTGAAAAAGCAAAGGAATATAATGAAACTGAGATTACAGTACACAGTTTCTCATCTTTTCCTCAGCTCCTTCATTTTATTTAGCCCGAATTTCTGTTTCTTCTCTTCCACACATATCTGCCAATATTTTCTCTTTCACAAACAATAGCCAATATTTTCCCAAAAGGGCTGCTATGGTGAGCAAGGAGCTCCTGAAAGCCTTGTTGGCAGACAGCAGGCACAGGCACACCATTGTCATCCTTGGAGTCATGTATTCCCACCACGGGAGCCACTGGCTGAGCTCTGCCTCACACTGTTGGATGCAAACTTTTTCACATCTTACTTTTCCTCTTTTTGTAAACATTGCAGGAAGGTGAAGGCAGCAGACAGGTCACACTTAACTTTCCTATTCTTGTGAAACCAGCACATTTTGTGGGGAACATGAAGCCTTAAGCCTTCCATGAGCTTTTTGAAGTATCAAGAAGGCCAGGGCTTTGTCAAAGAGCTGGGCGGACAAACCTGGACATCTTTCAAGTCTTGTATTTCTGCTTTGATTAGCAATGTGCTGAATCCAGTGAGCAAAAAAGAGGAAAAAAATATTGCACCTGAGGCACAACTTGACCCCATGGGAGGAGGGCCCTCTCCTTGGGCCATGCAGAGTTTATTTTTTTTAATAAAATAAAATAAAAAAAAAATTATTGGTTTATTGCAGAGCCAGGCCAAGGTCAAAACCTACCATACAATCACACCAATTATTTTCTTGTTCTTGGTAAGGGAAACACTGATTTGACTTCTTCCAGACAAGGACTGTGTTGAAACCTTACACAAAAATATGTGTAGTCCTGAAGTTCAGTTCCTGAACACTTCAATGCACTTGTGAGAAGAGATCAAAATACCACAAATGAAAAAAACCAAATTTTTGTGGGTTTTAGAAGAGGTTGTGAGAAAAATATACTGTGCCCTTAAAGTGTTCCAAAATCTGTTAACAAAACTTATAAATTACAGTCATGGATTTTGATGTAATATTTACTGTATTACTTTGAAAACTGCATTGTGTCTGAAGGTGGCTTCCATGCAAACCTCAGTTACTTATCAAACGCCAAATTCAAGTAAAATTGTGCAATGTTCATATAAAAAATATCAAAACATCTTTTTAATTGATTTCCTATTATCAAATTAAGAAGATCAGTATAAATGTAAAATATACAAAGGAACTTTTTCTTTAGCAACGCCATACAAAATATATAAAAGTATCTACACTTTTTATATATATATATAAAGGATTTTTTTTTTTCTGAAGACGACGTGTCCGAAGAGGGGTGGACAGAGATGCTGGCATAGAAACCAAAGGACACTTGTTGCAATATTTCTCCCTAGAGCTCAGCAACCTCAAGGGCTGGCGCTGTAGCCATCAAAACTCCACAAGAGACACCTCCTAGTGCTTGTCTTCAGGCTTTTGTAGGCCCACAAGGAAACAATGTGCTTTTCCTTGGTACTCCCCTGTAACAAGCAACCCCCGCAGCACTGTCTGCACTGTGCACAGGTATCTGTCCATCACAGTGCCTCCCTGTTTTCATTTCCATGTTTTCAGCATGAGTTCCTCTGGGAGGAGCGTACCACACAGAGCTCTTATTGCAAGTGCAGCTGGGCACTGTCTGTGCCAGGAGCAGCCAGGAGTCTGCCAGAACACAAATCCACGTGGGAATCGATGCCCACCTCACCCTCCTCACCGTGTGGCCACTCTGATGAAGGCCGAGGCGGGCAGCGCAGGGAGGAGTCAGAACCACGCAGAGGTGATCGCAGCTTCCTGATGGTTCAAATTGAAGTTTCATTACTGCCTCTGTTAGTGAGAAGAAGTGATTGTACAGGCTTAGGGTTAAACAGGCACAGGCAAACCACTCCACCCAAACCCACCTAATCAATTTTAGTAAGGGCTCATGCTGTGTGAAGTTACCATGCCTTGCCAATCCAATGTTTGCAAGGGGGATGCTGTCCTGGAGGGGAAGACCAGCTGGGAGAAACAGCTTCAGGTAATACACAACAGAAATGCTCCAGAGGAAATTCTACAGAGGGCTTGTATTTGTCTAATGCTTTGCTGAGGATGCAAGGTTCACACACAGATCTTACAAGCTGTTAGAAGCCTGGTGTATCAAATGGATTCATGCAATCTGTTGCCAACAGCAGAGCTTTCCATTATGCCAAAGCTCTGGAGATAACACAGTTGCTTAGTACAAGCTGGCGAGTTATCCTCCAGTAATGACTGTGTTACCTGGTAGCAGCTTATTCAGTTATGGCTTATTCAAAACATCCAAGTTTCCTGGCTAACCAGGATCTATTTCATCAGCCATCTCCCAGCAATCCAAAGATGTGCTTTTACTGTGAGGTGGGAATGGTTTGTGCACCCAGACAACAGGGGTATTTAAAGCCTGGTGGGAAGTGCCAGAGTTAAAGCTGGGTGAGAAATTTTCTCTCGGTTTGGTGAAAGAATAAGACTATTATTCATGTTAATAAAAAATGAGACTATATGCATAAAATGCCTGCAGAGACTTTACATATGGCTGTTGTTGTAATTTGAAATGCAAGAATTATGATGAGTAATGAGGTTTCTGAGAATTCCCTTTGGCTGAGAGCTTGCTCAGCCTTTTGTTTATATTTGATTTGGTTTACAGTGGTAAATTCACACACTGATTGCCATGCAGCAGGAGGGAATAACAAGCCTGGTAATTCAGGATCAGTAGCTTGGTTTTCTCTCCAGCCTTGGGGTCTCCTGCCTCAGCCATCATTTCCCTCTGCCCGGATGGACACTCACACCATGCCCCTGACAGCCTTGTGCCTTTCCCCACCCAATCCCGGCAGGGTGGCAGGGCAGAGCAAGGCTACTCCTGTCCAAGTGTGCCACTGCCACATCAGCCTGCCAGTTCAGAGCATGCCAGGGTGACCCAGTAGCAGGTGTCTGTCACAGCACCTTCCCCATGATACGTGTTTTGGCCTTTTCATGACTGAAACCCCATGGCCTGGGGACATGGTATGGGCAAACCATCAAGACAGTCACCAGTGAAGGACTCTGGCCAGTCACCAGAGGAAAGTTTTGTTCATGTGTGAGTCTGAGGTTGGAAGGTGAAGGGTGAGACCACAGGAGATCAGCCAGGGCATCCCGATGTGGCACTTACTCTGAGTCTGAGGTGTCAGCATGTCCTGTTCCCACGTGGAGGTTCATGGCCACGCCATTGAGCTGGTCTCGAGACTGCTCCCTCCGAACATTTTTCACTGTTACCCCTGAGTCCGAAGGAGAGCGGACCCCCTCATTTGTCCCTAGGGAAGTAGTCCTGGATGAGACTGTGCTCTGATTGTAATCCGACAGCTTTTCCCGCAAACGATTCTTCATATTCTTATCCACCAGAGGGGGAGGGTAGGTGACTTTATTTTTTAAGATGCCTGTTAAGGAAAAGAGGGAATAATAAAATTTTAAAGTGTATCAGTAATTTAATTTATCAAACTAAGCACATGCAAGATGTTACATTCTCTATTTCTTACTAAGACTTCTAGTTTGGCACTTCATTTCATAACCAACAGATTAGACTTCAGCAACTACCTACTAGCTTCCCGTGGTCTATCTGGCTACACAGGTTGGAGCCATTTGGAAAGTATTTTTCCCTGACAGAGCTACCTTTTAAACTAATTAATGCTCATTAACCCCCCAGTCTCCCAATGCAACTGTGAGGCTGGGTTGGCTGTGCTACCTTTCCTCTGTTCCGGCTGCTGGTTATTCTGGTGGGCCAGAGGTCTGTTCTCCTTCTGCTGCCCTTCGTTCTCCTTGTCCTGTGGTGCTTCATTGCTGTGGTTCACCTGGTTTTCCCTGTGAAGCTCTACGTTGACCTTGGTCTCTACTTTGAGTTTTTGTTTCCTACCGGGGTCCTCGCCATCGCTGGCTGTTACGCACTCTGTGGGCCAATAGGGTTTCACATGATTGGGAAGGGTATCAACTGCAACGCAAAGAAACACTAGCTCAAAATACACTTTTGATATGTTCTCTCAACCACTGCCTGGCCTCTGTGGCTGGAGAGGAGCTGTGTATCAAACCAGAGCAATCCTTCAGTCAGTCCTTGCTGGACTGCACTGCCCTCAGGGTGCATTAAATCACCAAAAAATCCCCTGGTGGAATGGCAGGGTGTCCAAACCCTTCCCAGAGCGAGGTTGCCAGCTCGATTATGGGGAAGTGTGAGGCAAACCCACCCTCTCAGCTTTCCAGGGTCAGAGATCCCTCCTTGGGGAGGTTAGTTTCTGAAGGCTGAGGGCACCCCAGGCACTCTGTGCTGTATCTGTGAAGAGCCACACAGCCTGGATGTTTGTCATTCAAAGTTGCCTTTCATTAGGACAGGATGAACTATGTTTAGAAATGCCTGCACCCTGCCACACAGAAATTATATTAATGGTCAATGATTGCCAACTCTTTAGGTCCAGGACCTCCCCAATACCAATGCCTTTATTGTGAGGAGATGCAGGCATTTTCTCCCCCTGCTATCAAAACAAGCGGCTTCTTTCTCCTCTCTTTCATGAGAGATTTTGCTGACTTGCTAATGCCATGTCCAAGTGCATGGGGGATGTCCATGTCCATGCTTTGGGGACCTGTCTGCAAAGATGACTCTGCCTTAAGGCATTCAGCATTCTCACTGATTCTGTACTCAGTCACCCCTGTGAACAAGCCTTTAGAAGAAGGTAGGTCTCTAAGCTGGAAACAACAAGTATCTCTACAGAAGCAAGGCACAGAGGTAGAGATGCTGCCTTAGTCACATGGTAGCGTGGCAAATTCATCCCATCTAATCTAAAGCTATTTTAGAGCATCACTGCCCTCCCCTCACACTAAGGGTACCTTTGGGTGTGCTGTGGAGTGGGCCATGTTCATTGTTTTTGGAAGTAGATGTGTTCCACTTCTTCTCTGTCTCAAGTCCATCTTCCTCGCTGTCCGATGAATGGGAAGAGGCGTAAGAACTGCTGTGTTCATCGAGGGACAGCTCGCTGTCAGAGTCTGAATCGTGCTCTGCAGATGTGGATGGGGAAACACAGTGGTGAAAGTGTACATAGGAGTTGAACAAAAATTTACCTGACAAATGCACAAGGAGAAAGGAAAGGCAGACATCTCGTTCAGGCCATGACAGGAATGAGCTCTTACATCTGTAAGTTTCACAGAATCACAGAATCACAGAATCTCAAGGTTGGAAGAGACCTATAAGATCATTGAGTCCAACCCAGCCGTAACACCTCAACTAAACCATGGCACTGAGTACCACATCCAGTCTTTTTTTAAACACATCCAGGGATGGTGACTCCACCCCCTCCCTGGGCAGGCTATTCCAGATCACTGTTTCTGTGAAGAACTTTTTTCTTATATCTAACCTAAATCTCCCTTGATGCAGCTTGAGACTGTGTCCTCTGGTTCTGTTGGTTGCTGCTTGGAGAAAGAGACCAACCCCCACCTGACTACAACCACCTTTCAGAGAGTTGTAGAGAGTGCTAAGTTTATATAGGATAGATTCAGAAGAACTTCAGCACAACCACTGGGAAGCACAACCACTCGGCTCAACTAGTGGGCAGGATCTTTTACACATACAGGATGTGCAGAACAGAGAGGGAACAAATTTTTCCCTATTTAACATGCAGAACACTAACTCTATTGGATCTCAACGAACACAACACACAGGCAAAACAAGATATCTAGAAATACCAAGAATCTGAAATGCACTTAACTTAAAAACTGCTACAAGGAAACAAAATTTAATGTCAAGACCAAAATGAAAGGAAGTCAGACAAGAGGCACTTCTCATTTTTTTGTACAAACCACAGAGCAGTAAAGGAGAATATTGCCTCAAGGGCTCAAACATCAAAATTTCTCCCAACTAAAAATCAACAGCAATAGTACATAATTTGTGAGAAAAAAAGGGATCTCCATAAACTGTCAACAGCTGTGACAGCATCAGATAAAAGTTAAACCATCACAAGCAGCAGATATACAATACTTTCATTCCAGGGTTTCCTTGTAAGGCAGCCATTGTAAGCTTGTTATGCCTATAGCATAATGAGAATGAGAACATCTAATTATTCTAATTATTCTTCCTGTTACAAAAGACTTCAATGACAGTGATGAGAGGAAGGTGCACAAATAGGTCAAAGCATTTAGAAATTATTCTTACCATTGGATTTGGATGGATTCCTATGAAAAATGGAGGAATCTGCTTCAGTCTGACCAGCCCTTGCTTGACCTGAGGATCCACTGAGTTTATGAGCAGCCTCATCCCTTTGAGAAGAAAAACAGAGGACAATGTTCTTGGTCACTTTACTGTTCTTAACAACAAGGCAGACATGCAGACAGCTGCAGGGGATGCCTGCCAGCCTGTGCTTGACTTCACAGTCACTTTACAGTGAGACAGAGGTTATCCCCATGTAGCTATCTGCCTTGTGCCACATGAATCACACTCTGAAAGAGCCTAAAGCTAATGAGCTAAACTGTGCTCCTTGAGACACATCTGAATTGTAACAGGCAAGCAGCACAGCCCACGTAGGTAACATCACTGTTATGTTAACCACTGCACTGTTGGAACCCTGCCCCAAAGACACATGCAACAGAAAATGCACCAAGGAGAACAGCAGTCACATGAAACAGAACTGTTAAGACATAAACCAAGTAGCATTTGAACCAGAGTTCTGGTTTCCACAAGAGCAATAAAAAAGGGAAAGGCAAGCACCTGGAAGCCATGCACCTGCCACCAGATTACCTGAGAATATAAGCAAGGTAGCTATTGTGGCTCTTGGCTGACCTGACGGTGCTTTCTAGGGAGACAGTGGATTCCCCCATGGTTGTGCGATACATGTTTGGCTCCTCTATATACGTGTTGTTACAGTTCAGAGATCGCTGAAAGGGAAAAAAAAGACATAAAGCAATAGTGAATGATCCTTCCAGAAGCTCATGTTACCCACAAATGTATTAAGTTTTGAAGAATCAAATGGGTTTTGATGCCACAGAAAATAATTATTTTCTCTCAAAGGTTTAAATTAAAATAATAATCAAAACTTTTGAGAGAAGCCATCAGTAATCTTTGTACAAGTCACGGAAAGTAAACATTCAGTTCACTTAATTACAGATAAGACACCTATAAGTTTATTTTAGGTAACTTCTACCAGCAAGAGGATGTTTTTTCTCCCAATGCTTTTCTTCTTACCGTTAACAATGTAGCTCTTGTTGCAGTGGAATCATCTGGAAGAGGTTTCTTTCCAGTTAAAGTGTTCTTCAAGTGCTTTCTCACTTCTTTGTTAAATACGCAGTGGAAGAAGAAAATGAACAGCCCCTGGATAATTTTAGAGAGAGGAAAATGTAAATGCTCCACTACTACCATATTGCAAATATGGATATTAGAGAACACCCATTTTGAAACAACCCCTGAATTCTAGTTTGTAGTCCATGATGGTGTATTTCAAAAGCAGTGACTATTTTCTTTCTTGACTGAAATGCATTGACTGATCTCCTAGCACTTCTTCATAATTTGATTCCAAGTTCCAATGTGCATTAAAGGCCTGGGAAAATATACAAAAATATGCGTTTCTCCAGAATTTACAGAGCACAGCTTGATTTGGAAAGAAATCCAAAGGAACCTCAATGTCCCACTAGAAAACATTGCAGAGATTTTAGAATTTAGGATTTTGGAGCTTTTACACAGATGATGAGAAGAAAATCAATAGCAGCACATGAAAAATATCACAGCCTTCAGTGAGAGCCTCTGGAAATAGGCAACTTCTGTGAAAGGAGCCCTTAATGCTGTGTCTAAGAGAATTTTAGAAAGCCTTGTGAGATGTGAAGAGGTACTGGGAGCAGAGAGGTCCCAACTTTTGTTGCCTAAGTTCCTTGGTTAAGCAATACCTCTGGTGGGAAAATCAGTAAAGTCCCCAGGGCTGGGCATTTGTTGGCTGCCAGGAACACACATTAACAGCTTTTGCTGGGGGCAGGGCACACACACGTGTGTGCCTTCAGATGTTCTTGCTCTGAGGGAATTAATGCAGCTGCCAAATTGTTATCAACTTTGGTTGGACACACAGTATAGAAAAGTCAATACTCATGAAGGTGCAGCTGTACCAACATCATAAGAAGCCTGAATTTCATGATTTCAGCCAAAGCAATTGACTTAGAGTAACTTTAAACTTCAAGCTCACTTTCTTAGTATTCAATCAAATGTGATCTTAGCTGGCACTAGCACTTTGGGATTATTCATTAATAAAATTCACATAAATGTCTCTCTAAAAATATAAGCTCAAAGAATTCAGTGATGTGAAATGCTACATACCACTGTGTCTCCCTGGGCAAGTTTGGAGAATTCCAGCTGCTGACCTTCATCCCTCTCATCAGGTTTATGATTAATTTAGTTTTATTTTAGATTTGTGGAAGCCTGGTTTTATAGCCTGAGTAGGTACATTTATTTCAGAGCACACTAGCTGCAGTGGCAAAATAACCTTGCTCCAGGCTGACCTATCTGCTGTACTTACAGGGCACTGACAGCCATCTCCAAAGGAGCTTTGTTTTCTCTGTGGCTGCAAGTTGTGGCTGTTGTGCTGCAGCTGAGTGTCCTGCAGTAGATGTTTTAGCACTGCAGGCTCCTGCTGGGCAGTTACTGTCATCCTTGGTCACATTCAAATTGTGACCACATGAAACTCTGGGACTACTTCCATGCCAGGTTTCCTACAAATAACTGTTTTCTGCATCTTTAATCAACAATTGTGTAAACTGGGACAGGCAACCCAGGAAAACCCTAATACAACTCACATTGTATTTGAAAATCCTTATTTGTGTCTCATTTCTTTAATTTGTGAAAGCCTTGAACTTGGAGCCATTGACTCTGGGTGAAATACAACAGTCTCTCATTTGCAATAGCAACAGGATGAGTTAACAATGAGCACACAGAACACAGTAGCAAAGACTTTGTCTCTAGAATGACAGAGGTATAACTGCCTACTGTCACAGGTTACTATGGTAGTGCACTTACCCTTAGAATAACTAAAAAAAATTGAGAGATGTAATTACTCAAAATTATACTTTTGGTGAAAAGATGCCTTTCCTTGAGAAGAGAAAGCAAAAATTGCCCTCGAGATCTCGTTTTTTCTTAAGTTAGGTCATGTTGAGCAGGTTTTTGGAGGTCTGGGTGTGGCAGTGTGCTCACCAAAGTCTACCACAGACAAGATGCTACCCAACTTACCTGCAGGCAGCTGAAAATGGCAAAGAGATAGTGAAATGTCATGACGTCGCTGTTGACTGCCATGAGCCCCAGCAGCCACGTGGCACTGATAAGCAGCAGGAGCAGGAACGCTGTCCGCAACACAGGACTGTAAAGCAAACACAGAGGGACATTTGCAGCGTGGTGGGGTACAAGAGAACAGCCCAACTTCTCCCCGTGGATGGTGCTATGTGCCAAACAACTTGGCAACTGGAAAAGCCCTTTGGGAAAATTAGGGCAGTGTTCACCAACTCCCAGTTTCCACAATTTTCCAACCCTCTCACAGCAATACTCCACAGCTTAGTATGTTCATGTTAAAAAAGTTATTTCTTTCCAAGTTCATTTCCAAGATTTTCTTCAAACAAATCTGACTGTTTTACAAACCCATGCTGTTCAGCCTTGATGACTCTGAGGAATACATCTGGGCAGTAAATGGCCATGTCCATCTCATTTCAGTTGGTCAACTTCACTCTCACATTCCTTCCCAACGTTACTACCCAAGGTTTTGGATTGAGGGCACTCAGGGAATATTTGTTTGCTTAAAAATACAATTTCCACAGACACTTTCAAAAGACAGAAACAAATCTAGTGGCAAAAGTTTTATATTATGAGTAAAATTGCTGCCATTAGGTAGCAGTTATACTCCTTCGTTTAGGGAGACTTAGACCTCATTCTCAACACCCAGACACTACTGGGCTCAGGGTTCAGAATGCACAAAGCCAACACCTGCTTGGAAACTGGGGCTGGAAAGGGCATGCCAAGGGGAGCATGGCACTGCACCAACATTGCTCCTTCCACACTTTTATTAACTGGGCCACCCATGTTGCGATAGCAACAGGATGATTTAAGGGGAGCTTATCCTCAGATTCTAGTTTGCATTAAGGTTAGTGTTAAGGTTAGGGTTCAGAGAACCAAAATGTCTAGCTCCAGGAACACCAGTGGTGGAAAAGCCATGCCAATGTCTACACAGCACCTACAGCCAGAGCTGAAAAAATAGTGAAAAGCAGCCATTTGAAATCTCATACAGCTACCTTGTTGGAAAAAAAAATGCCAAGGGGCTGTACTGCCACTAGCTAATCACACTTGAGTTCACAGGTAAATTCTGAGCTTTGGGCAAAACAGATGTTAATGAGAACAGGCTGCCACAACAGCTCAGGAAGGTGGCAGGTTGCAATCTGCGATGCTGCTCATCCCACTGAGCGTGGGATGCAGGGAGGCTGGCCCTCAGCATGGGAATGTCAGTGGGTCTCTGCCATGACACAGCTGATAACGCAGACACTCGAGAGAGGAGACCTTTCTGAGCCATGGACAAGCACAGGGAGACCCAGAACGATGTCCACCTGGGCATGCCATGGGCAGACGTGAAGTGACAGCGTAGAAGAGACTACAATGAAAGATCTGGAAGGACTGCAATGATACCAACTAGAGAATTGATCTTTCCCTTCTCCCTTCTCCTGCCTACACTTGGTGCAGAGCACCATGGTGGAAGTTTTACAGGATCTCCAAGGGAACCCCAGGGGTAGGCAGGGTGAAGCAGCTCCAATTGCCTCTACCAACACTCTCCTGCAAAAGAACATTTTTATTTCCTGCTCCAAAACTTGATTTTAGGCAATTCTATCTTTTATTATTTCTGGTCAGAACTTCTACAGGCTTTTGAAGTCAAACTTACACGACTCCTGTTTTTTCAAATGAACGTTGCCTTCGTCTGCATGATGCCTTCATTGCTAGTATAAAGATGACAGTGTTTATCTGAAAGGCAAATTGAAATAACAACATGGATTCTTTCTGTACATTTGTTACAGCTCTATTTTCAATAACAATGTAACTTTTATCCTAAAATGGTTTGTGGCACCAAGAATATTTTTTGTTCAACTTACAGGTCTCTAAATTCCAAGATTCACCTTGTTTAAAGGCAACATAGTCAAGGACATCCTGGCACTTGATCTGGATGAAACTCAGTAAGAAAACCCTAGGCAAAGATGCTTGACAGAAAGATAAAAACTCAAGAATGCCTGTCCTTGTCCAAACCAGTGTCCACCTCAGCCCAGCACCTTGTTTCAGTTGGGTCAAACCAGAATTTAGGAATATTTTCTAGCAGAGCATACAGTAATAATTACTCTCAATAAACCTCCAGTCTCCACTGATTTCCATGTCAGCTGGGATGTACTAGGTTGGTGGTGTATTTGTGCTTAATCACTGGTAGTGAATATTAATGCTGAGAATTTGTCTCATCGTTCACTTTCCAAAACTGTGTAGAGTTTTACCACTGCCATTGTCCTGTTCCTAGGAATTTCTAACTTAAAATGCTGTGGAGAAATGATGCAGCTTGTCCTGCTTCTGCTAGATCTGCCACCTCCCGCTACTGCTTGTGTAGGAAAAGATTTTGAATGGTTGGGTCCATAGCCATTTTCTCCAGACCAACTCACTATTACAGGCTCCTCCTTCCCTCCCTTCTCTGCAGCTTTCATTTCTCTAGGCTTAACACTCCTAGTCCACTTGTTGGTCCCCCAGTGGGGGCTGTCCATGTCTCTGATGACTTGTGACTGTAACCTACACTGCTTCCAGGTCTACTTTTTGAGGTGAGGAGACCAGAACTTGCATTTGGCATTCAAGATTAGAATTACACCATGAATATTTATCTTCTGGTGTTACTTTGAGGGAAAAGCTGTAAGGAAAAGTTAAACAGCAGCCTGTTCTTTTAAATTCCTGAAAGAGGAAATATGTAATATTCCTTTAAGACTTCTTGATGAAGTGACTTGTTATGGCTCGTTTTATTGATTTATTTACTAATCTCACAGACCAACCCTTCAAAAATGGAACAAAGCAAATGAGAAATAGGTTTCTGGCCATACAGCCATTGCTCCATAAGCAATCTTTGTATGGGCAAGCACCCTTCTGATTTCCAGGAGCTTAACTCATGTCTTATCTATTTAAGCAAAAGATGCAAGCTCGAGTACATTTGCTTCAAATATAAAAAACATGGTTGCTTCGCATGACTACTGTTTGACAAAACTTATGAGAAAAGGTAGCAGTAAAGAAGAACAGTTCTGTTTGCCAACTCCCCCTACTTACAATGACAACCATTACGATGGGCCCAGCGAAACTCCAGATCAGGGTGTCATGAACAGACAGCCAGCAGAAATCAGGATTCCCATAGCCTTGTGGATCCAGACCAACAGCAAGTCCTGTGTCACAAAATGGAGAAAAAATAAATCAGAAAGGTGCTGCTTATAACCAAATGTAGTTTCAAATAAACAAAATTATCATGGCAAAATTTATTCAACAGGAAATTCTGTGAAGGCAAAAATTGAAATAAAACCTCTGTAAATCAAAATCTTTGTCCTGGCCACTTCATATCAAACAATACTCTGAGTTTTGCCAACTAGAACAAAGTTCAGCTACATAAAAATGACAACAAATGCAAGTCCCAAATTAATTCTGTTTCAGCACAGTTTTATAGTCATTCTCACACAGTGTGAGCCTTGAGGGTGAGTGACATGCTGAGGAATTTCAATAAGCCTGTGCAGCAGAATGACATGAATCATAACTGAGGAGATGTCTATGCTATGAAAAAAAAAGTGCATTCTTAACTTGCTGTCACTAAAATAACATCAGAGACAAAGGAACCTGGGAACTTATAGGAGTTAACTGCTTGAGCTGAGGTGGGATTCATTTTGAACTGCCATCCCAGGTACCTCACCTTGCTTTTGGCACTGTCTGGAATGGAGTTAATGCCCCAAGGCAATGGAGTTAAAAACACACCTTTTATTATTTTATTTTTCAAAATCTGGCCAATTTTAAGGGGGTCTCTGAGCCCAACATTCACCTGCTGATTTACAGTGCTGTCTCACTTGGTGACCTACACCTCACCCATATGGTGATGGACTGGGATTTGCCTGTGACCTGCAAAATCATACAACCATAGAATTGTTTAGGTTGGGAAAGACCTTTCAGGTAAGGTGTCCCCTGACACTTCTTTTCTCTGGGCTAAACACCTCCAGCTCCCTCAGCTGCTCCTCATCAGACTTGCATTCCAGACCCTTCACCAGCTCCTCTTGGACTCGCTCCAGCACCTCAATGTCTTCTTTGTAGTGAGGGCCCCAAAACTGAACTGATTCACAGTGTGGCTTCACCAGTGCTTAGTACAGGGGGATGATCACAACAGCCTTTTATTCCTCCTGAGTTGTCTGCTTTTTCCTCCATTTTTCCCTTGGCTCCAGCAAAAGCTCCCTCTTCATCCAGGCTGGTCTTCCCCATTGGTTTGTCTTACAGCACATGGGGACGGCCTGCTCCTGTGCCTTTAGGACTTCCTACTTGAGGAATGTTCAGCCTTCCTGGACTCCTTTGCCCTTCATGACTGCCTCCCACGAGACTCTGTGAGTTAGGCCTCTAAACAGGCCAAAGTCAGCCCTGTGGAAGTCCAAGATAGAAGTTCTGCTGAATCCCCACCTTACTTCTATGAGATTTGAAAAGTACCATTTTGTATCACTGTGTCCAAGACAGTCTCCAGCCATCGCATCACCCACCAGCCCATCTCTGTTCACAATGAACAGGTCCAGTGGGCTATCTCCCTTTGCTGGCTCACTCATCAACTGCATCAGGAAGTTCTCTTCCACCCCAGGAACCTCCTGGACTCTTTTCTGCTGCATTGTATTCCCAGCAGACACCTGTTAAGTTGAAGTCCCAAGAACAAGGACTAGCGATGGTGAGACTTCTCCCAGCTGCTTGTAAAATATTTCCTCTGCTTCCTCATCCTGGCTGGATGGTCTATAATAGACTCTCACCATGGTATCTGTCTTGTTGTCCTTCCTGATGCTCCTTACCCATAAACACTCAACTCTTTTATCACGAACATCAAGCTCTAGACTGTCAAAACACCCCCTAACATAGGTAACTGTTCCTATGGTTTCTAACACAGACAGACCTGCTTCTTTGCTGCCACATGGATCTCCAATGCCTGCCTGCTGCCACATGGATCTCCAACCCCTGCCTCCAATGAGATGGCAGACAGAAGGAGTCACTAGCACACTATCCCACAAAACTGACATTCTGCCCTCAGTTGCCTCTAGCAAGCTTGTTTTTATCCCCTTCCCCCTTCAAACCTCGTTTAAAGCTCTTTTAATGAGCCCTGCTAATTCCTGTGCAAAGATCCTTTTCCCCCTTTGAGACAGGTGTACCCTGTCTGCAGAGATCTTCAGGACACAGAAACTGATCCCTGTGAGGCCTGTGGCCAGTGGCATATGGCAGGTGGCTGCAGCATGTTGTCTGGGCATGGGGGGCACCTACTGGCACGAGCGTATGTCCTGTCTCACGAGGCGGCCAAGGCTGACAGCACTGCTGTTCTCTGCAAGGAGGGCTCCTGTGCTTGAGCAGTCATCTTTTTTTGAACTGAAGCCTGCATGCTTTGATGAAAGGACACTGAGAAAGGGAAAGGTAGCTGCATTTCACTCGTGCTGCTTAGAACTGGCCCACAGCCAATATTCACATCTGGTACAGGCCTATGGTGTATGAAAACTAAACTGGCTATTTGGCAAAGCGGTGGATATTGGATCTGTTTTCACTGAAACGTGGAATGAGATAGGACTAGTCTCCCTTCCTGCTCCCATTGGCCCTTCCACCACCCCCTTCAGCCTTTGCCATCCAGAAAGAATTAGCCATAAATGATTAAGGGACCATAAAGTATTTCATACAGATGTAATTCTATGGATACAGTTTGTTTCCCAGGACTGGATTTCTCCATTAATGGGACTCTGGCTTTATGAGTAATTGGCAGACAGCAATGTTTTTTCACTCAAAATCCTACCCTAAAGTTCTCCATTAAACAAATGGGGCAAATTGCAGTCTTCAGGTACATGGTTCAAATATTACTGCAGTCAACAACACGTGAAATAACACTTTACTCAAAGGCAGAATTAAGCCAATGCAATGTAATACTGAGAAATATTGTGGCACATCAATTAAATGCTGCAGCCTGGCTGCCCTTAACAGACTGAGTGTGCAGGCTGAGTGATACCTTGCTGACATTTGCAGGAACTGGGGCTGATCCTACAGCCAAGAGTGCTGTGGGGACCAGCACCCATCCCCAGCACACACACAGGAGTGTGCCAAGGGCTGCAGGAGGGGCATGTTTTGACCCTTCTGAGCTCCTGAGGGCTCAGCAGCCACGTGTGACTCAGGCAGCTATGGGGCAGCCTCAACTCTCTCCTGATTCATTGCTTTGCTTTGGATTTGAAAAGTGCCAGTTTCTGGGGGATATTGGTTTTAGGGCTGCGTAAGAACCTGTTTTAACACAAGGGCTGCAGTCTCCATGGCAAAGCAGTTACTGCAGACATATGTCAAGCAGTTAGCGTGCTGCCACGGAGACAGGCAGAACTGGGGGGGTCCTGCTGAGTGCCAAATCCAGCCCTTTGCTCCTGTGGCAAGGAAGTCATAAAATCCCTCTCCAAGATGGATCAAACTACACTTTAAAACGAGCAAGCTTAAAGCTAATTTAAAATATTCCACTATCACTCCCAGTGGAGGACTATTCCAGATCCACACTCTTTTGATGGCTGTAAGCCTTCTCCCAACTTCTATTCTATTCTTATTCATGGTAATTTGCATTTCTATGCTGTGATTAAATGTGGTTCCTCCCCGTTGGAGTGCTCCTCTGTAAACATTTTACTAAGTTTTATCCCCCTCTAAAGGCCAAGGTTCCCTTCTTCAAGTAGCTTGGTGCCATCACTGACGCCTTAGGACCACTATGTCCCAGCTTGAAATGAAAATCAGTTTGAACACAGAAAGTAGAAAAAATTCTATACAAAAAGCCACTGCTACTGTAGTTTTGGTTTTTTTCCCTCTCAGGATAGCTATAGTGAAGATGAAATGGTATTTATCTTTAAAATAAAAAATTTCTCTGCATGTCCCAAGACTAAAATTTCTTTCCATATCTAGACTATACCACTACTAAGAAAAATAAACAATCCTTCTCTCATAAAGAAAATTAAATAATGTTTAGGATTCATGTTATGAAGTTGAAACCTTTTTACTGTTTATAAATTAAAATTTATAAAGAATCTTAATTAAAATATGTACAGTAACAAGTTATCTAGAGGCAAGAAAGCCTACATTGTGCTATTTATGATGAAACAATTTTCTCTTCAGATGATTTATAAGCCTGGAATGGCAAACTAAAGGCTTAGTTTTCTTTATCCTTCATTTCACAAAATCCCCTGACTTTCTCAGTAATAGGGATCTGACTTTTCATTTAAACAGAACTGCAAATTCAGTAGATTCAGAGATTAAATTGCAGGACACAACCTGAAAAGTTTTAAAAGTGCAGAAGACTTCCATATCACAGAGAGCAATAGTTAAGTAGAAAAATGTAAAAATGGTATACTTGTGATATTTAAATTGCATAATACTGCTTTTGAGAAGGTCTGAATTAATTTAGATTTCAGGAGAGAATGTAACCTTAAGCAGAAACTCTTTCCAACAAAATTCTTTTAAAGATAATGAGTTCTGAAATTTAATTAGTTTTGTTATTTAATGACACTTATTTTCTGCTAGAAATGATGCTGCCAAATATCTGATTGCACTTCAGTGTTCCTGAAAATACTGCAGTAGTCGTGTATGTACTGATAAAAGTCACACAGGTCTGAAATGCTCCAGAAGTTCAAGGAAAATTTCTATTTTAAATGTCTGGGGTATGTCTAAAATGGCAGAGCCTTCTGGGCTGTGCTTTCTACTATGAACTGATAGAAGTAGAAATTATTTAGGCACAAAATGATATGGAAAATCTTACCAACTCCCTGAAGAGAGAATTAACCTATACCAGCCTACGCTGTGATTTTGTATTACACTTTCTTAAAACACACAGAAAAAAAGAACAAGTACGTATTTGTAAATCTAACTTGTTCCACAATATTTTTGCAAGTGTACATGAGTAATAGCTATTTGTTTGATCTCAGAGACATCTAAACCTCTGCCATTGCTGACAGTATGATATTATCTGTAAAAATAAAACTAATTCAAAAAAAGTTAACTGCCTGCCTATTATGTGATTTCCCATATGGTAACAGATACATGCTGAAACAGTTGAACCAAAAATCCCCACTCCAACTGTTCCATGAAGCACAGTTCCTGAGGAGCTGTCTGCCTGAATTAACACAGTGCCGTGTGCTTAGGTCAACACTGGAAATGTCTATGGCAAAAATAGCCATGGTGAGGGTGGAGATGGATGTGCTCCAGTAGATCACTCTGGATCAGTTTAAAAGATTACTGCCTCCAGTTTTTAATTACTTTTCCTCAACTGAAAGTTACTGCCTTTGTATCTGAAATTAAGCAAAAGGCAGCTTGAGTATTCCCAGCTTGGTTTTATGCCAAATAAAACAGATCCACTAAAATTCCCTTCAAGAATTATTTACTGCTGGTTGACAGTAGACAGTGGGAATATCCAGTGAAGGGCAGTAATGTCCTGTGGGCAGGCAGCATTGCTTCTGAAGCCACTGCAGCTACCTCTGAGAGACCATGTGTCCACATCTGGAGGTACCAGCACAGGGAAGGAAAATTTCTGAAAGCTATTGACAAAGTTGTTAAAATAAAAATACTGTTATTCCCAAGCAATGGGAATAACAATGGTAATTATCAAGTCCTGATTTAATCTGTGCAATTATGTTTC
Source organism: Leptocoma aspasia (assembly GCA_013399835.1). Lineage (NCBI taxonomy): Eukaryota > Metazoa > Chordata > Aves > Passeriformes > Nectariniidae > Leptocoma > Leptocoma aspasia. Next base: position 419,727 of record VXAX01004279.1, on the reverse strand, counting down.
TGTTATTGGATAACCATCAGCATCACTTCAGCTGGGGCAACAGACAATTGGTACACGGATCTGCCAAAGTGAGGCTGACTTCTGCTAGATGTGGCTTGGTGCTGCCCTGGTTCAGGAAAACACCCATGGCTTCTGGGATAGCGTAACTTCCCTCAGCCTGGCCAGTGAAGATGGCAGGGAAACTAAGCTTTTTTGGGATGGCTGAGGGTACCTGTTATGATGGCAGGAATGCCCCAGCCAACAACGTAGTAGAACCGCATGTGCCCAAAGTTGATGTTCCTCACTTCAGTCAGCATCCGGTAGATGTGGAGCTGCTCCACAAACATCCATGCGAAGGTGCTCATGTAGAAATAATGCAGGAGGATGGCAATCACAGTACACACAAACTGCAGAAGGGAAAGGGCAGGGAAATTAGAACTGCTCTTCTGAATCACAACCTGGTGAGTCACTCGTTCCCCCCGCGTAGCTAATGGCAAGTGTAATAAAAAGATTTTGGCAGAACAAATATAGTGCCTTTAATTATGTTTTTCAGAGTTTAAGAAGAGCTGCTCATACCATGAAAGATTTTGCTTTTTTAAAGTAAAGCAGATCACTAAGCTCTGTCAGGCTGAGAGCAGCAAAAATTAAGGATCTGCTGAAACCAGAGACCAGGTCCACAGTGTGACTAAAAGTAACAGCTACAATGGGCACACTGGTAGCTGAAGTCATCTTTGTGATCAAATAGCCACCTTGAAGCCTATGACCTTCAGATACTTGCACTTCTATAATATCTGCTAACCAATTTTCTCTCCCAACTTAACAGTTTCATGAGTGAAAACAAGAATGACCACAAGCATCCAACACCTGAATTGTAATCTCGCAATTAACCTTCTCCTTTCAGAAGCCAAAGGATTCTGCCAAGGATCTGTTGATAAGCTTGAATTAACTTTGTGCAACCATTCAGTTTTTGTTCAAAAATGTTTTACATTGTGTTTTGTAGCCTTTTGTTCCTGTGCAGCACTGACCCTGCTTTCAGACTTTGGCATGACTTTTTAGTGGTTTTTCATGGTGTAATGCTCAGAAATGTACATTTCCCTGTTTAATGTACGTTTAACCTCTTTGCTGAGCATAAGAATCATACAAAGACCGCCAACTTTCTGGATTCACTTACCACATCAGCGTTATTATAACATCACGTGTTATTGAAAATGTGGCTCACTAAATAAACCACCTTTCTTCCCTCTATGTAAGTGGTGCTTTTCTTATTCCTAATCTCACATGCTTATGAGTAGAGTGCTGCCCTGAACATTACCTTTTTCAGGTAAGAAAAAAGAAAGAAAATAAATCACTTTCTATCAATAGTCCAGGGAAAGATTAAAACCTCACCCAGAAATGTGACTGTTAATTTACAGAAACCCATAAAAACCAGGCTGGGTGCCAAGCAGCACAGCATTATTTGTGCTCCAGCATTCTTTACCTCTTTATGTTCATCAGTGCATGACTCGTTAGACAACTCTCATTCCATACAGACAGATGAATAATTGTCTCAAGCAGACATGGCTTACAGCCCTCCTACCTTCTCAAATTGACTGGGTAGGCTGTGAAGAGCAGCTTTCTGCTGTATGAAATACATTCTGGAAATTAAAGATCTTTGTAAATGGTTTAAAGGTTTAGGGTGTTTCATTGAGTCCTGCTAACACTACAGGACATGATCACACCATGAGCCCCAAAGCATGAAAATGAGAAGGAGTAAAAGAGAACAATCTCAGCAAGTACAACCATTAGGATTTGTGGTATTGATGTAAGGAACTGTTTTACTACTTTTATAAACCTCTGCTTCGTGGTTCGTGATACTATGAAAGGAATCTGGAAATGAGGAGCCATCATTTACTGCATAATTTTTGGTAAAATTCTGTAGGGATGTGGACTTGGCCCCCAACTCCTCAGTAGTTATGTTAGAGAACTGAAAGAGTATAAACCCCTTGGTAGTGAAATGCAGTGAAAAATGAGTGGTGTGCTCAGCAAGGCATGGGAAAGGTCAAGTTACACAGAGTGCTGTGTATCAATTGGCAAGGTGAGCTCCTTTCAGCAAAGTTATTTTAGTATGCAAACATTTATATAATGAAACAAAGACAACGCAAGTTCACACATGACATGAGACCATATCCCAGAGGGCAGGTCACTGCAGGAGATCTCACCACAGGAGCAGATAAAGGACCTGAGTTCCTGGTAAAGGGGAATATGGAATTGGAAGTGATGCAACCAGCTGGAAAGCTTTATCCAGTTTGGCATTCACAATTTTTCAAAAGGCAAAGTGGGAGAAGAAGCCCAGAAAAAAAAACAACAGACTAACCTGAATCTTAGAAATTGAATAATTTCAGCAGCTTAGTTTTATACAGTTTTCCAAAAGAAATACTATTAAACAGAGGTTTCCTGGCAAGACAATTTATATAAGAGAAGTCTCTCAAATTTACTAGGAAAAGTTCTTGTCAGCACTCAGTTACTGGAAGCTGAAATTAGTCAAGGTTAGATACTTTTCAAAATGCATGTTATAGCTCAAGTGGATATTAGAAGCCAGAGTGACAGTATAGGATTAAGTTATACAGCAAATGAGGCTGTATGTTTAGGCACCACGGTGTCCTACCATGATGGTGATAATATTCACTGAATGTAGGTATATTCTCCTATTTCTGCTGCTTGGACAATGTGAAACCAGGATGATTTTTTTGTTGTTGTTGTTGTTTTGTTTTAATCTCAACACTGTACTTCCCTCTCAAAAATTAGATTGAAACACGTACAGGAATGGATTTCTAGATGATAAATTTTCTTCATAGTGTTCAGATAATCCGTAAAATAACATTTTGAGTATTTTCCCTATCTATTAAGGACATACATCTTATTGCATGTCATCCCCCATCTGTGTCTAGCCTGTTTGGCACAGGTGCCCATGCAGCCTGGCAGTGCTGGAGCCCTTGTCTGTCTCTTACCTGTCTGAATGGCAGCCATGGCTTTCGGGATGGGTGCTACTAAGAAACAGCAGCAAGACTACATATAATGCCACGTGGTTAAGAGAGCAATGAGGTCTTAAGTACAGAACACACACACTTCATGTGTGGTTTATCTCTATCTTCTACTCAGTCTATTCATAACTTGCATTTCATGACATGAACATTGCTGGTGATCCTTGAACTAAGCTTTGTCAACAGGTATGATGGGTTGAAGCCAACAATCACTGTGTCTGGAAGGCACAAAGCAAACTGACAGGTCTCCTACTGAATCTTGGATGTAGCAAGCTGTCCCAAGCCTGGCAAGTGGCTTCTCCAGAAGGGCCAGTGGGTGTACAATGTGCATATTAGCATCTTACCAGCACCACATCACTGACAACCTGTGAGTCAACACCAGGAGCCACTTGGGCTTGGGAGATACCTGCTGCAGGAGAAACTGGAGAGCCTTCTACTGAACAGATGAAGCAAGACAGAAAGCATGCTGATGGAAAGGAAGGAAGAAATCAGTATTTAAGGTTCAGTTCCTGGGATAAACCTTCAACAGGGCTGCTGTCATATATCCTCTGAAAATAAAATACGGTCCTATTGCCTGCCGTTGCTAATAATGTTATCAACCACACATGAATATACTAAAAATCTGATGTTTTTCAAGTAAGTGTTGAAGCCAAAAAGAACCCAAAAAGAGGAGAAAGTGAAACAGATGGGAGAAGGTAAAAGCTGCAATATGAACCCCTGACTTAAAGCTTGAGAGCAACTCTAGCAATGAACACAGAATAAGTCTTACCGGGTTTTCAGTCTGGTTGATTCCAATAAGAAAGACAAGCTCAGAAAAGAACAGGGCAGCCACCAGGTTTTTGTGGATACTGTGCAAGTTGGAACGTAGCGTGCGGATCAGGACCAGCAAAATGAAGGTGATCAGCAAAGCCGCCAGCGAGATGGATACGGTCGTGTAAGTGACAATCTTCAGAGGAAGCACCTCCCCATTCTGCAGAAAGACAGATTAACAGGAACTCTTGGGGTTTTCCCTTCCTTTTCTACCAATCAAATCTACTACTCAGAATGCCAATGTTTTCATTACTACTGAGCCAACATACAGATTTACCTGGGGACCAACAGGAGTGGGTGATGGGCCCTCTTTAGTTGCTAAACATGTTGAGTGTGTATGGGCAGCACCCAGAGGATGCACCAACCAGGTAAGAAGGTCCTCTCAGCAAAGCCAGTGGTAGGTGCTGCCAGGCATGGGCAACACACTGCTGACACTGGGACTGATCTGCTGACAATGCCCTGAGTCACACACAAAGCTCAAGCTCTGAGTCAAAGCCATTGAAAACCAAAGTCTCCAAGAATCATGAGCCTGACATCACCCACCTCTCGTTTAGAAATGTCCATCAGGACAGCGAAGCTGGTTATATGGTTGCACTGGCAAGCGATGTGGCTCTGGTTTCTGGAAAACAGCTCACACCCTCTGGAGGACCAGGCACCTGTCCCGCCAACCCTGTGGGGAAAAAAGGCATTTCTGAGTGCCATCCTCCTATCGCCCCTTATCTTCCCCCTCTGTGGCAGCTTGTGCTGCACAAGCAGAAAGGACTGCAAGTACCAGGACAGAATTATTTCTAGCTGTCACCTGCCTGAAAGAGTATCATCAAATTGAAAAGGCCTTCAGTTGAAGTAGTTTCTGATAAGACAGCTGGTCAGATTTTGTGGCTTTGTAACAGACAGTTTTGAGTTAAAAAAAAAAAAAAAAAAAGAAAAATTTTCTTTTGGGTCAGTGACCACACAACCAATATGGGAAATTGCACTGAACAAAATGTCTGTAACCAAGGCAAATAATCCCAGAACCACAGAGGGACACATGTTTTTGAGTCATGTGAAATACGTTTCAGCAATAATATGATATCATTATACATTTCTTCTGAAAAGTACACAAAAAAAGGTTAAAACCTTCTCTAATAAATAATATTTCATACCAGGACATCTCTTATATTAACAATAGGGAGGAACTGTTGCCTTAAAATTCGTCCCTGTGCAGTTATGGTTAACTCCAGTGACTTCAGAAATTACTTAGTATCAATATTAATTATTCTATTCTGAAGTTAATGAGTAATAAAAATAGTCTTGCAGTTACTGAAAGACTTTTCAATTAGATATGACAAGACCTCTTTTTCATTCAGCAATAAAATATTTGTTAACTTTTAATACCACTTTCTCTCAAAAAGTACTCTCTTTCTAAAAGCTCTTTCATTACATGCCATGTAAGAGCTGCTTTTCAGTTGTGGCTGTAGGAAGACGTAACACAGATAACAATGCCACTGAAGCTGCCAGCGAATAGCTAACAGATGAATCACTTCTAATGAGCTATTGAGTTATTCAAGCTCATACAATGTTTAAAAATTTATGAAAAAGGACTTGCCATTCCCTCCAAATCAGCAGATTGATAGAGTGCATACAAGCAAGAACACTACTTCACATGTGGGCAAATGGAAGAGTTTATTACTGTGAATAAATAATAAGAGATTTCTGTTGCATCTTCGATCCTTTAAATGACATAATCTCCTGAAGCCTTTAACTAGGAGGCACACATTCCCTAGGTTAGTTTGTTGTTTTATTTCCAGCACAGGATATTGCCTTTTAATGGATTTTTCCATAGGTTTACTAGAATTTTTGGGTTTTTAGGAAACAAGTAACAGCTATTCCCTTTCCCTTGGGCAGACCATGTCATCCTCTCACTGCGTACCTGGGTTTGTAGCTGGAAATTGCAATATATATGTCATAGTTACAATATTGTGAAGGCACAATATGAATGTAGTTACCTCTCAAAACATTTTCTTTTGTTTTATCCACACTCTTGAAATATCTCCAATAGGACTGTGCTGTTTCCACAATGCCATAAAACCAATGAAACATCAGCATATACAGTACTAGCTCATAAAATTTCTCATTTTCAAGAAAAAGATGTCTTTATCTTGAACTTTACTGAATACAAAAGTATTGTATTATAATAAATAAATGAACGATTTTCAGAATGTTTCATCTTTTTCCTAACACTTCCCTTTTAGAGAGTCAAATACTCTCTCCTTATATTCTGCTTCCATATTAAAATTGCTTTCCATAAACTGAAAAGAGCTAATGTCCCAAAGAAGGTGTTTCCTCTCCCTCCAATTTTTCACTAAAACAAATGAAAGCAAATCCACAATAGTTGATGAAATGAAAGTTAATTCATAATCTTTACTCCTAATTTTATCTGCAAAACCTCAGTCCTCATTTCTACCAAAATGAAGATCTGGTTTTGCAATTTTTTGCACTGGCCCTGGCTGAGGCACCAAGGGTAGGTGCCTGCTTGCTATCTACTCTGTCCATAGTCACTGGAGTGTAACAGGAGAAGATTCAGCCCATGGAAGAGCTGAATCATCTCCTGAAAATACTGACTTAGAGACCTCAGGCAAGCCATGAATTCAGACACTGGAGTCGGACTGTGCCTGTCCAGACATACATCGTGTGCAAATAGCATGGGCAAATACAAGAAAATTGTGAGATTTATTGTTTCTGGGTGAAAATGAACCCTGCAGAAAGACAGGACTGCACTGTGTTTCTTAGAAACCGCATGGCTAATCCTTTGTTTGAGGAGTTACAATAATTATTTTCATTTTTCTCAGGTTGGTAGGAAATGACTACATGGCTCTATTCCACCAAAAAGCAGTTGTCAGTTGAATAGACAGACCAAGACGGGGTTTCCTCCAGAATTATCCTCCTGGGCAGGACTTTTCTGACAGTTGTCACTCACAGCCCTAAAGCAAGCAGGAGACGTACGTGATGGAGTGATTCCAGAAGACACAGACAGGCTTCGTTCTCTCCTCCGTTTCCAGCATGGCATACTCCACTATGATGGGCTTTTCCACCAGGTTGGGAGGAAACTCCCCATCACTGTGAATGGCTGTGCTCACTACAGGTGTGTTGATGATAGGGCGATTTGGCAATCTGCACAAGGAGAAAAACTGCACCGTGATCTACACATCAAAATGCAAAGCTACGTTCTGCAAACAGAAGATTTCCAGTTGCTTCTGCTCAGAAAGTGAGGCAGGCTTACCATCAGCCTTCCATACAGATGTGTTTCCAAAAACTGCTGGCACTTCTGGCATAATTATTCTCCCACAGTGTGCCAGAGGAGGACATGAGACAGTACTCCAGTGAGAACAGCAGCACTGATGACATTTGGCTGGTATAAAAGCAGCTCTGTCTCCCCCATGCATTCAGAGAGCAGAAGAAGGGATCTGAACAATTCACAAACAAGTCTGAAGTTTACCTCAAGCTCCTTCGGTCAGGATCATAGTTTTCAGGCAGGAGGTGTCCCAGGGATCGGTATATAATGACCATGGCAACAGTATGATGTGTCTCAATGTCTGGGTGTCGTTTCTTTCTCTTTGCAAAAGCACTCTCAGGGCTGAACACATTGCTGTTCAACTTAGAGGGTATTTTCTGATTTGAAGGTTTCATTGTAGGCACTGCTGTGGAATTAACACAAATATTACATTCTTTGCACACAGCTTCAGAGCTGCCATTTAAACTGGTAATTCTGCTTTGCCAAGATACAATAATATTAGAGTTCTTACCACTCCAGGCTTAGAGCACTCAGCATGCTCCTAATGTTATATTTGATATTTTTAATAAAATTTCAGCACAATTCATAGTTATATAGCTGATAATCAAATAACTATTGAACAGTGAAAAGCCATTTAGCCTAGCTATAAAATAAGCAATTTCTAAGCTAAAAGGTCCATAAGTGTGTGGAAGTATCCCATGCATAACTTAAGGAGAACATTAAAATATTATGCATGCTGTTAAATTGCATGTACCTTTATATATGGCAAAACTAGTATTAATGAACACACCAATGACTCACAGGGAGTGAGCAGGGAGAAGATTTCTCCCTGCTAATTCTGTCATTTAATGAGCTTTCAGTTTTGGAAGATTCTCTTAAAATTCCCATTCCCTTTTTTCTTACACAAAAGATACAAATCATAGAAGCAGATAGATACTCTGTTTCTAAGCAAAAAGTCATAAAGCTGTATTAGCTTATTATGTATTATTTTCAGAAGAGTTATTATTTCCCCATTCAGAAGACATTCAACCACAGTACACGTATTGAACTTTGAGTTACTGTCTCTCCCTTTGCCCAAAAAACCTTGTGGTGCTTTGCAGCAATCTTGGGGTACTTCAAGAGATACTGGGAAGCAGGTACTCCCCCATGTATTCTCCCTTATCAACCAGCTCAAGACTTTTTCATTGCTGCCTACTTCTGATAACACCTCCCTCTGCTCCCAGATTTGGATTCTCCGTCTCTCACAGCACCTCCCTCCATCTCTGCAGGGACTGGAGGAAGTGGCTGTGGGGCTGCAGGTGCTGGGCAGCCATCCCACCCTGCCCTGGTGGGAACAGAGGTAGAGCATTTCTCCCGCTTTGACAGGGCTTTGAGGGGCTGCAAGCAAGACCTGACAGACAGGTCCAGCCAGTCCCACAGCCCCCCATGCCTCCATCACTGCCGGCAGGCAAAATGCCTCAGAAGTATGCACAGCTGCTCCATCCCTAAATAATGTTCACTTGTGCAGACAATCTTCCTGCTCTCCCCCTGGTACCACTCTGCTCCCTGAGGATCAATCATGCTCCCTGGGAGCTGGTCATAATTGCTCACCAAACAGCAGCAGAAGGGTTTTACCTTTTCTTTCTGAAGGTCTGAATAAGGTATCAGGGAAGACAACAGATGACTCCAGATCTTTTGGGTAATCTTCTTTAATCTCATAAAATCGCGGTATTCTAGCTCCCGTGAAATTAGACTTGTCAAAGATGTCAACAGCAATAACTGGGGGGGATAAAAGTTTCCCATCACCACAGTGAAACATTATTGAAAGGTTAAAATGACTGCACAATGCAGATTAAAAATTTAAATCCCAAAATAGAAAGTAAAATTTAATTTTTTTCTGTTAACACCTTATATGATAACTAAAAGTTTGTGTGTCAGCATTATGTTACATTTATCAAATTATACATTTATTGTTCAGTGGAAAGGAACTCACAAGACAGTATCTAATACTATGAAAATATACTGGAAACATTGGAAATAAAGAATCATAAAATCATTTAGGTTGGAAAAGATCTCCAAGATCTTTTCCAACAACAAGTCGAACTGTTAACACCACCAAGTCCAGCACTAAACCATGGCGCCGAGGGCCACATCTACATGTCTTAAATACCTCCAGGGCTAGTGACTTCCCTGGGCCACCTGTTTCAATGTCTGAGAATTGTTTCAGTGAAGAAACTTTTCCTAATACCCATCTCGAGGTAGATCACTTCGCTGGTACTTCCCCAGCAGCAGCTGACTGGGGTTTCACAGAGGCTTTTCCCTGGCTGCTGTTCAGTCAATGCTCCCGCTTCACAGCGTTTCTCCATGTGCTGCTGGCTTGCTCCAGTGTGTGCTGCATGTTCCAGTTTTAGACTTGCTTTTTAATGGGAAGACTAAATCTACTGCTTCAAAAATATAGTTCTACATCTGTTGGATTGCAAAGTCAGCTGACCAAAGAAAATAATGTGCATTTAATCTGCGACTACTCCTTAGTGCTCCACTGGCAGTTCCTCCCTAGCTTACCTCATCATCTCTGCCTGTTTAACTGCCCAAATACTTAAAAGCAGTTGAGTTGGCTTTAACTTTCTCATTTAAGACAAGTCACTGAGTGCCAATTTACATGTCCTCGGGGTAACCCTACACCAAAAGGTGTGATCCTCTGCGAAATTCTGTATGAAGAAACATCGACATTAAGATCTGCAAATTCCCATTCCTTTCCTAGTTTCTAACTAACTCCCAGATGAGCCATTAGGAAACTCTATTAACACCATGTTCACCTGGAAAAACTGTTCAAAAGAAAACAGACCTCTTTCAGGCCAGAGTTGCCTCATCCCTCTCAAGCTCACACCTCTTTACACAGGAAGAACTTACTGAAAAAAAATTATTTACAACCTGCAGGAAATTCTGGGGTTTGTTTTCATCTCAATTCAGTTGGGTTAAAATCCTGAGCACTTTTTTTTCTGAGTATGAAGATAAAAATATTTTGATTCTCATAGTCCTGAATCATAAGAACGCATTTCAGTTTTGGTTTATTAAAGAAAAATCAAAGTGTTTCAGTTTGGCTTAGTTCAACTATAATCTATGCCCTGTTGATGCAGGATGCTACAGCCTTTGTAACTTGACTGCCTCATGCCTTTGATTTTCTGCCCCTGTGATTGTGGACATAAAGCATTCTTGGGACAAGGTTTGTAGCTAATTCAAATTCTTATTATAACAGCAGGTGTGGTTGGGAAAATAAGACAAACTTTTGGCACGTAAGCCTTCTTCACATCTGAAATAAAAGCAACAGCTTGAAAAGCTAAACACAACACTATATCAGACTGATATAGTTTAGACCACCTCTGAAAGAAAAACCAAATAGCAATGATGCTTGTGAGGGACTTCTGAAGGTCAGCTGGCTCCACCTCTCCTCCCACTCAGAGCAGGACTGTCATCAACACGCCCTCAGCTCAGACTGTTTGTAGCTGGGAAGAAAATGAAATAGAGAGGGCAGGGGAGAAAATGGGGAAATAAGCTGACCAGGCTGTGGTTGCTGTGCTTCACTTGCACATGCACTGCAGGGATGTCCATGAAATAAATCACAGTCCAAAGTGCAGTCCAAATTTGCTGTGATAGGTGGGGAAGGTGTCTTGGTATGCCTGATGTTTCCTTCTCAGTTTAGACTCATTCTGGATATTTTGAATCCCATGGATTTTGTTCTGATGATGGGGTTTTGCAAGACTGGGATGGTGTTTGGAGGACTGGTGATTCTGTGAAAATATCTTTCACCACAAGAATCTCTACAGATGATGATTTTCTGGATAGGTTCCAGGTTAGGAAAGCATGTGAAAATCAGAGGTGTAATCACAGAATCATCTAGGTTGGAAAAGACCTATATGATCATTGAGTCCAACCTTTGATGGATTATTACCCTGTCAACTAGACTACAGCAGTAAATGCCACATCCAGTTGTTTCTTGAACATCTCCAGGGCTGGGAATTCCACCACCTCGTTGTCCATACCTATGCAAGTAAGATTAATAATATGCAATAAAATCAATTACTTTTTTTTTGTCCTGCAGTAATTTTTCAGGTGGTGTTGGTGTGATTCCTCCAAAAATAAGATCTACTACATTCAACTATGTTAGTTGGTCTCAAAAGGCATTACATTTATTTACAAACGTAGTCCTTCCTACTATCTCTACACTGCTATGACTGCAACAAAAAGCCACATGGAGCAGTGGCATCATCCAGAGGCAAAACAGTCAGACATCTCCCAGGAGGCCTCCATGGCAACTGAAAGATATGGATCAAGGCTCAATGGATTTGAAACTAATGCAATGAATTTTCTCAGTGGGTACTATTAAAATAACTAACTAGCACCTCTGTCCAGCACATTTTTAGGACTCAAAAACATTGCAGTTTTCAACACAGATACTCACTCATGTTAGTGGCAACAATGACAAAAGGTCTCATGTAGGTTTTTTTCATGTTCTGGGCCACATTGTTGAAATATTCCTCGTAGTGCCTGAGCAGGTGAGCGGTGCCACCCTCTGTTCGCTGAATTTGCTCCCAGTGCTCCTTGTTGCCGGGGTCCAGTAAAGCACTACCCACTTGGATAATATTCTGAGAAGTAAAGTACAAGCCTAAATTATGAAGCAAACACGGAGCTGAGTTTCTCAAGAAGTATTGAGACTTATTGGCCTGACTGCCTCAGGTAAGTGTATAATGAAATATTTAATGCAGGCATGTTCTACTGCAGCCATATAAAAATATGCACACCAGTTACTCACCCAGAGGTTTTTTGGTCATGTAAAGCAAATCCCTCCAAACTTTTTATGAGTAAAGTAAGCCAAAATTGGAGGCTGTAAGAGAACTGCCTACTTTCTTCCCCCTAATGACAAGAAATCAAGCAAGAAAATGCAGGAGGAAAACATACCCATGTTTTCTTTTTTTCTGAGAGATCAGACACATGAAAAGCACAGCTCTTAGCAGGTACACTGAAGAACTTCCCCAGAGAAATCAAAATAATGGTTTTTTTGTTGGAAAAAGAAAGCCATAGATAGAACTATCACTTCCTCTTTTACTTTAATTTTTCTTTTTACTTTGTTTCCTAGATAATGAAGACAACTTATAGGGTGAAGAAGAGTGAGTATTAACTTGCATAGACAAACTTGAAAATACATAAGAAAACTTAAATCATGTTATTGTCTCCCCATTTTTATGTTGCTTACAAATGATATTAAAAAGGCATTTCTTTCTGAGGATCTGACTCTTCTGCCCTTTCTTAGAAAAATATGCAAAGGAACCCTCAGGCTGAATGGAAGGAGATTGACCCCAAAAGAGAGTGCTAAATGGCTTAAATGAGAAAGATGCTAAGAAGCTTTTAATCTTGGTGTACATATGAACTACGTTGTTGTAACAAAACCTAATTCCTAACTAAGGTAAAATTGGCATAAATGACAGTAGAAATTAATCACCACAAGCTCTAAAATAGCCAAGACAAATATTTAGGCTTCATTTAGAAGGAGCTGTCTGTATCCTGTCCATACTGTTCGAGGCTGCAAGCATGTATCTGAGCTAAAAGAGCTCAGATGACCACCTTTACCTAGAATGAGAAGCACAACATGGATCCCAGGAATGCAGGAGACACACACTGTACTTGGTACCAGGCCTCCTCCATGTTTGTGAACATTATTTATGGTTTTTTATTATCTATTTTTCAGGCTTCTGTGTGGGACTATAAAAACAAAATTCCTTCTCCCCTTGTGCTTCCTCAGCCTAGGATGTTACCTCCTTTTATTCATGAGCTGTACTCATTAGTTTTCAAATTCCTGACCTATCCTAAAATATTTAGGGAGTTCTTGAAAACATCATCTATATGAATTTCAGTGCCAAGTGCAGAGAACAATAAATTAAAGCATATGTTTCCAAACCAATTTTTTTTAACTTATTGTTTGCATTTCTACTTAACAAGACATGCTAGAAGTGAAGTTCCTTTTCAAGATCTGAATGGCCTGCTTCACAGCCCACAGGAAAGAAAAAACTGAATCTCTTAAAATTTGGTGCATCTAAAACGTAAATTGTTTCAGAAGTTCTCCACTCTCTGCTGACTATACAGACCAACACGCTAAGGAATTTTCTCAGCCACGTTTCTTCCTGCTCCTAACTCTCCAATGACATCTTCTCCTGGTGCAGCTTTGCACAGGCTCTCCAGTTTCACCCCAAAGTCTGCCTGACCTGTCTGGTCCTCCTGGAGTACTGTGAGCAATGACTTGGGTGTAGCACACCTTCTAAGGGAGCCAAGCGATCTTTGGCCAGCACAGACGCCAGTCTTGACCCATGCAGGGTCATTCCACATGCTGGTGCCCAAGCTCTGGGCTCTGCTAGCACAGATCCAAAGAGATGTTTGAGCTTGGACTCCGTGTTGTGCCATGGTCAGGATCTTGGAAACAGTATGGGCAAGAGTGGAGAACAGTACTGCCCTGTACACATGGGACTGAGGAAAGCTCTACAAGCCTGACATGGGTCATCCAGCCTTCACCTTATCAGACCACAGAAAACTCCCAACTGCCTTCAAATTTCACATTTTTCCACCACAACTACATATTTTACCAGACAGGGAGGGGGCTATAGCTTGTTCTTTAGCCCTGGTCAGGTCTTCAGTAATAACTGGGTCTTTCATGAATGCTCTGAGTATCAGAAGCTCTCTGGCATACATTTTAGAATGTGCCTTAAAATATCAATATGATGTGGAATGTCTTTCAAAGTACCAACTCATGACTCAAGTTTTCTCAAACTGAATTAGAGGAAACCTCAGAGTCAGTAACTGGCTCGGATTTAGTTCGCTGCACATTTAAATGAGCGCGATCACATTAAGCATGTTTTACAACAAAAATAAATACAGTACACAAAACTATTTTAGCCAGGAAAAACACATTAACTTGATGATTCTTTTCCATATGGGGAATATTGCTTTTGGCTGTCACTATGATGATATTTTTTAGAAAAGCACATTCTATTATATTTGTATTACACATACACATGCGTGCACAGACACATGCATAACCAACTTTCCATTCTAATCTGAGAAGAAAGGCTTATTTGTGGAACAGATTAGGCAATTACACAATATTGGCTTCACCTTGGTCAAAGGCAAATTTAATTACCCACTGCCACCTAATTTTTAAGTGAAACGGTAAGGGCTCAGCACAGTATGTAGTATTTCTCTTACCTCATTGAATTCCACATCCCTTGTGGCTGCCAAGTCAAACCCTTGCTGCTGGCTCTCATAGTGGAGGACCCGGATCATTATCTGGTAAGCTGTCCTCACGTCGTTGCCATACAAGCTGTGTGTATATCTGGTGGCATTCTGCAGCGCTCTTACAATCCGTATGGTTTTCTCTCCATCCAGCTTGGTCTCATTGTGGTGCAACTTCTCATTCTGAATCAGATAAAAAGGAAGAAAAAATCCAATTATATATATAGATTTTTTTCACTCTAGTTACAAAGGCAAACACAATTTAGGGATTTTTGGCACAAAGGAGTTGTTCGGTGAAATTTTTGTTTGCCTTGAGAAAGAGTTGGCAACAAAACTCAATGGCAAATGTAACTGAGAGCCAGAAAAGCACCAGGGTCCTGATGGAACATGAGGGTGTTCAAGGATGCAGTCAAAAGATTGAGTGCACGGATATCAAACTGGAGTCTAAACTGATCATTATTTACAAAATAAAGGGAAAACTGAGAAAACCCATCTCACCATTATTTTTAGATCCACAAAAGTGTTGGTGGTGCAGTTGAAAAGCTCAGGAGGCAGCCAGCCCTTCTCAATGTTACAATGGCGAACGGCGTTTCCTGAAGGAAACAAAGCATCAATGGCAGACAATGTTCTCAGTTGTGCAGGGTAAATATTCATAGATTTCAACTATCCCAGATTTTCAGATTTCCTACATTTTTAAGTTGCTCAAAGCTACACATGTATTTTAATTTCCAAACAGGGGATTCCTGCGAGAGAAAAGTTAAAGACTACTAATCTTCAGGAATTGCTTTCCCCAGGCTTTGGAGAAAAGTCAGGTAAACTCCAAGATCTGCCCAACTGCTCTCAGCCTCACTGCCTGATTGTTCTCAAATTAATTCATTCATTTCTTTATACCAAAAAAGAGAAAGACTCTGCATTTCCTAAGTACTCTTGAAAACCAACCCCTGCTGAGATTTCTGTGCAAAAGCCTATATAGGAAGACCTCCTGGACAAATGCTGTATTCACATCAACACATGCCCACACATCTGCATGCTGCATGTGCTAAACACTTCAACCAACATGAATAATTGCCTTTTTGCCACTTGTAAATGGACTGTGAGCAGCTTCTGTTTAATTTAGCCTATTGTATTTCGTACTATTTGTCAAATAATTTTAAAATGCAATTCTTGGCTGAGGATCCTTCACCATGAATGGCAAGTAATCAAATTCAAAATTTACATTTGTGCTAGTTAATTTGCACATAACATACTCCGTATGTCTAAGCCATTTAATTACCAATATCTAAATAAGAACTATAATTAATTTTACTGTATCTAATTATATTATTTCTCTTCCATAATTAGGTGAACACAATTAAGCCTCAGGTTCTTAGTCTGAATATTCATTATTACAAGACTTACTTTTTGAATGATCTGTAAAATTTACTTAGAATATGCAATTACTACAAGCAACATTGCCTGCTAGTCTGTTTCCTAGAAGAGACACTTGAGTCAACCACAAGAACAGTGCAGAAAACTCATTTTAATTCAACTTTATAGTGCTTAATCATGAAAATATTCTTCACCTAAAAAAAAAAACCTATCTCCTAAGATCTTTAGAACAGGAGACAGGTTGACCACAAATCTTCTGCACACCTATAAGCAGTGGCCTCCCCCTAGAAATATTTGCAGCAGTCACATAATTATTTATAACTCCCTGAGCCTAAGGAGCACTCACAGCAGAGAGCTACCACGTCCAGAATCAAGACAGAGTTTTCCTTTCCCACAGAACAGCCTTTGGAAAAGATTGGGAACTCTATTTTCAAAAATCTGATACATGTTTTCAGAGACATATATGAAAAAGCAGATTGTCATCTGCCCGTTGTACAAAACAACACAGCTCATCTGCTTTATAAAAGGTGTTTTTCAGCTGTTTCACTTATGGAAAAGATATTGTGTGGAAAAATGTGAGTTCTGTTGCAACTCTTAGCTTTAGTAGGCTGCAACCCTAGTAAAGCAATCATCAGGAATATGACTTTCCTAATTTTATCTTTGCCCAGAGGAACTGTATGGCTAAAGAACACTTATAAGTCACTAGAAACTGAAAGTTACATGTGTAAGAATTGCTTGATAAATAGGAAATAAAAAATAGAAAATTGGACTCTGCTTTTTTGAAAATAGAGAATTTCTGTGCTTTGTACATGTTTATCTGCTGTACTGTTGTATTTATTTATTGCTAGTATTCCAAATGTATTTTAACAGGTCTTTGATTTCAGCTAGCTATGATATCAGCTGCTCATGATATGATAAGCTATGCTGCAGTCTCTAGACCCAATGAATTAATGTTTTTTTTTTTTTTTAAAGAGGCATGCAGATAAAGTAGGTAATTATTTACCCAGGGAACTTACCCACTGAGCCCTTAGGACAAGGCACTGCAGCTGGCTGGCCAAACTTGGTCTGTGGCCACCAAATACCAGCCTCAAAAGCTTTGGGACAGCCATTATAAATTACTGAAAGAAGAAAAAGAAATGATGCAATTTTTCTGACAAGATAAAAATCACAACAGTGAGACATTTCAACCTGCCTGAAGGACCTTCTTGTAATTCCAAAGCCCTGCCAGGACATCTGTCCTCTGCAGTGCCTTCCAAGCTGTAACCCCTCAGTTGCTCCTTATCCAACAGATTGGACAGACAGGTACAGGCAGAGGAGAGCTCAGGATGATTATGGGGCTCTGGATTTTGGCTCTGCCTATCTCTGCTTGCTCCTTTATTGTGGGAAAACATTTCTCCTCCATTTCACCCACACACTGTGGTGAGATGGCTGTTGCAGCAGCTTTGTGCTGATCACAGGAGGACAGTGGGTGGGTGGGTGAGAGGAAAGGCAGGATGGGCAAGATGGGGAAGAAAGGCAGAGTGCACGAGGTGCACGGCACAGCCTCTGTGGCCAAAAGGCGTGAGGGCTCTCAGCTGCCTCTTCAGCTGCAGCTCAGCTATACAGCACTGCACTGGCAGATGAACTCAGGTTTAAAGAAAAGCTGGTGTTAGTCTTTTGCTCCCCCTACTCCACCTCAGCTGGCTATATTTCCATGTGAGAAAAATTAAAGAGATAAGAGCTTTCTTTCCATTTCCTCAGCCCCCGTGAGTCCTACTGGCACATGTCTAGGAGGAGAGGTGTATGCTTAGGCCGCTGCAGCCCCCACTGCCGGAGCCATGCTGCTGGGCTCACAGTGCCCCAGGACGCAGCTGTCCCCCGCAGTGTCCCCCACTGCAGACATATGTGTACCTTCACAGCCCCGCACGGTGACTTCTGCAAACGGGTTGTCGCAGCGGTTGCACTGCCGCCCTATGACGCCAGGTTTGCAAGGACACTGCCCCGTCTCCATGTCGCAGGCCCGCGTGTGCGAGCCAGATGGGAAGCAGTCGCAGGGGTAGCAGGTGTCACTGCTCTGGGGCCTGTAGTAATTGGCCTAGAAAAACCAAAATGATAGACACAAGGTATTTGACTTCCAAACTACTTGCATTTCTGAAACTTGCTCTAGCAGCATGTGCATCATAAAAGGGCTCATTTTGCAGAGCAAAGATAAAAATTACATTACTATTAGCAGATACCCAGGGTTTGCGTTGCCATTGCAGTGGAGCCACAGGGCCCACATTACTCCTCAGGCACTTGTGGCAAGTGCCTACCAAACATATTCCTGGAGGATTTTGTTTTCTCAGCTTTGCAATTCCGCTCTTGTATGGTATGAATGAGCCGCTAAGGAAACTTCCCGCACTGTGCATTTGTTTTTCACGTAGAGGGTGGAGAGCACGCAATGATCTCATATTCAAATCACCTCTGTACATGCTTTTGATCTGAGGCCTTATGATTGCACAAGAGCATGGAGCTGGCACCCCAC
Organism: Leptocoma aspasia; assembly: GCA_013399835.1. NCBI lineage: Eukaryota > Metazoa > Chordata > Aves > Passeriformes > Nectariniidae > Leptocoma > Leptocoma aspasia. Next base: position 401,519 of record VXAX01004279.1, on the reverse strand, counting down.
TGACTCCATTTAATGCAACAGTTGCTGTGTGTCCTGCTGGCGTTTTGGAAAGGAGCAGGGGGCCAGATTCACAGCCTCCAGTCTGCACAAGCCCAGCTCCTCTGATGTCATTCAAGCCAGTTTAAAACCTATTGTGAGAAGTCCTTTGTAAAACCTTCATGACGAGGTGCCTCCCCTCCCATGTCCCCATCTGTCCCTGCCTGTCCACAGAAAACTCATCAGAGATGGCAGTGAGGAAAGCATTTAGCCCTGCAGCTCTCTCCAGCTGCCAGGCCTTTTGCTGGCCACAGCACAGGGGAGAGCTTCAGCCAGCTGGCCCGAGCTGTTTCATGGCTATTACTCACTAGTGATACACAAAACCCCACTGACACTCCCCTGCACCCCAGTCTGATCTCCCCCGATAAACCAGGCTGCACTTCAGAGATCAGAGCCAGGCTTTCATCCTCTCGGTGCGGTTTTCCAAACACAAATAAGATAAGAGCTGTACAGTATGATTTGGAGAAGGGTGGTGCCAGCAAAATGTTTTGGGTAATGATTAACTCCACTGTGCACATATATATATATGTGATACAAAGCACAACTGTGTGTACTTTGTCTCAGATACTCACTTGTAATTATTAGTGGTACAGCTACTTTTTAAACTAAAGAAATTTTGACTTAAGACTGGTTTCTTTTGCTTACCTTGCAGTGGCATTCTCCATTGGTCTTATTGCAATCAGAATCAAACCCTTTACTAGTCTCACAATTACATGGACCACAGATGGGATTTCCCCACCAACCTCTGGGACAAGGTAGGTCAATCCTAATAAAGAAAATCAAATTGAAAGAAAGTTATTTTAAGTTCCCTCTTGAAAGTGTGGAAAAAAAAGCTTTGGGCCAAATCTGCACTGAACTGCATCAGCTTACAGACAGTAATGTATCTCAAACAACAATAAATACATATATAAATATAAATACACTATAATATGGGAAAATTTAGAACATCAGTGCTATGAAAACCTAGAGGGAATGTTTCCCTAAGTATTTTCAAGTGCAGGTGGCTCTGAGCCTGTGCCCTGGTTTATCTATCAGCATGAACTGCCTTGGGGTACAGCTCCCCAACACTTTATATCCTACTCCCCAGTCCCCATCCTGCCCACAGCAGGGCTTCTTGTCCAGCCCATAGGGACACCAGCTCAGGTGCAAAGCTGTCTGCAAGCTCATCCTATAAAGAAAAGCCACTACTTTCAGCCAGCCTGGCTTCCTCAGCCAGTTCACTACAAGGTCTGAAAAGCCCTGGTCTGCCACAGCGGGAACAGAGGACACATGGTTGGGGACATGGAAGAGGGGAGGATGGCAGCTTTGATCTGGACTACAGATCAAAGACTATGATTCAGACTGAGTGCAGCAGCACTGGAAGCTAACCAGCAAGCCAAGGCCACCGCTGCTGAAGGAAAATTCCCATTCTCACTGCTACTTTCATCTGGGTGAGCCCCTGAGCTGGTTATCCCACAGACACCCCAACACGCGCTCTGGCAAGGAGACCTCTGATTCTCTGATAGCTGGGAGTCTGTCAAGCCTGAAGGACAGGGGCTCTGAGACCTTGGTAATGCACAAGGTATCCCCTCCCTGCTGATCATTTTTAGGAAAGAAAAGCTATTTTCGTCTGTTTCAAAGACCACTACCAATTTTATTTATGGTAATTGCTAGGCTTGTACTTCTATGCTTTAGAATACGAAAACCACAATGTTGCACTTGACATGATGTCAGCAGAAAATGACAAGGGACAATGTCTCTGCATCGCTAATCCAGAGGAATGAAAGACAAATCTGGCAACAGCAAGGCCAACATTTGCAAGCCCACACAACAAAAGGCAGAGGAAGAAGCTTGCAGTTTTCAAAGGGAAGGAAACATCACATGAGCCATTCCTAAATGGGCAGACAAATGCACTTCATTTGCACATCATGAATGGCCCATATTACTGTAAATCAAAGTACCGCCTCTGGGGTAAGGCTGGTTGCTGAATGTTCATCTGAGACAGGAAGCTGCTGACGAGGGATTCAGCACGTTTCTCCCACAAAGAAACAGACACAGGCCCCCAGACTGTCCAGAAGAGATGGCTCCTTGCCAGCCTAGGGACTGGACCTACACTGCAAAGAGAATTTATCTTGCTACAGGCCACCAAACTGGCACATTGCTCTGTGTGCTGGGGAAGCTGGAGGAGAGATGCAGAGCAAACTCAGGCCAAGCCCACCACAAGGTACAGGTGAGATGCAGTGCTATGTAAAACAGCAGAACTGGTTGAGCCCCTGAGCAGCTGATGAAGAAAAGTGGCTCCTGAATAACATGGACAATTGTCTAGTTTCTGGGAAGAGCTCAGGAATGCCAAAAGCCAATGGAGCCTAAAATACCACTCAAATTGTAACAGGAAAGTTTATCAGAGCAGAACAGGAAGTGGGAGGACTGCTGCCTTAGATGAAGAGCTTCCTGGAAGGATCAAGAAACCAAGAACAAAATAATTCTCTTACTTGCTTTCGCAGTACTGTCCATAGTAGCTTTGTCCACATTCACAGGTGTAGCCGTGGGATGAGCTAGGTTTGTGCACACACGTGGAGACATGCTCACATGGGTTCAAGTTACATACATCAACACAGTCTCTCCCAAAGTACCCTGGGGAGACAAGGTAAGAAAATTACAGCAACCATTGTAATTTATGATTTGCATGTCTCCAAATGACTGTCTGTCTTAAGCTTATACACTAATAGCACATCTTCGATAATCAGTAGATTCCCCCTGAGATACTGTCAGAAATGAAGCAGCCTTTTCCCTCTCAAACAAAATGATAGTAAGCCATTCTTTTTGACAGTCTGTTACCATGCTTGAGGCACCCTTGTGCCTTTGGTTCCCAGTTTTATACTCGGGGCATGTGCTACAAATAGTTTCATATTCTCTTGCTGCATGTATGGGAGGTGACTGAGCTGGGTGCTGACAGCATGTGCTGACTACATGCTCCAAAACAGAGAAAACATTCCAAGTATCTTGACTAGGATGCAGAGTGAGAGACTGAAATTCAACAGGAGAAAAGGCTGAGAAAGAAAAAAAAAAAACAACATAAAAAGAAAAGGGGAGGAGCACAGGAGTCTTTTGGACCAGAGACTGTCTTTCCATTTGGAGGATACATTGCCTGGATTCTTAGCCCAGGACTGCAGCTTCCAGGGTGCTACGGTAAGAGTGAGATGGGTAATACTGATTGGAAGAGGAAGAATCAGAAGATGAACACTTTGCCAGCATGCTGCTGCCACTGTGCTGCTTCTGATGAGTGCATGAAGGTGTGGTCCAGCTCCTACATGAGTGGTCACCAGGTTACCTGGGTCACAGACACAGGAGTAGCTGTCCCACTCGTCACTGCAGTAGCTGTGCTGGGGACACGGATTGGAATCACAAGGGTTATCCACTTCGCAGCCCTCCCTTACGTTAATCTTGATAGCCTGCTTCATGTTGAGTGTTGCTATGTTTGTAGATGTCTCTCCCATTCTTACTCCCTGGTGACAAAAGAAAATTATTTTAAACTTAAGTCTCCTTTCAGAGTACAGTATTATGTATTTCACTATTTTCATCACTCAATGGGGCTACATTTTAAAGAAACCACCAGATGAGCCAAACCTAGATTTTTTTTTTCAAATGTTTTTCCCCTATGTGATCAGACTTCTACCTGGCAAAGTGGGTAGACTTTAATATTTTGATTCATAGATAATTTTTATGGAGGAAACAGAAATGTTTGAGGGTGGATGAAAAAGAAACCTCCCACATTTTGACCTGGGTATTTTCTCACAAGTTCAAAATTTATCGCTACACTTTTAATTTCATACCTGCATACATCCATAAAATCCCTGCTGAACAGAGACTTGGTCTCCAGAGACACCTCCCACAATGATGCTTTTCATTTTCAATCCAGGTAGTTGATTTCCAATCTGCACAGTGCTCTGTGAGGACAAGGACAGCTGATAAGAAGCACTACCACACAGACAGCCTGCTTTCTGTAGTGATGGAGTCAAGCAGTAGCTGACAGTGGATTACAGAAAAATACCAAAGCAGTGAGGAGCCAGACATCAGAATGTGTCTTTTTACAGATTTCTTTGTAAGATATCTTATCATAAAGCTTAATAAATTAATATCATTGATTAGGCATAAATCACTGCAGAACATGTCTCACAGCATAAGTACTTGTCCACAGTCCTTTATCCCACTTTCTCCTAAAATCATTTGTGCAGTGCTCAGTGGCAAAGTTATGATGCTGCCTTACCTGGTACATCCCATAGTCCAAGGACATGACAGCAAGGTACTTGAGATCTTTACCATCTTTTGCACTCTTCAGCTCTATTAATAAATGATGCCATTCCCCATCACTGACCCGTGACTGGCTCATCTTCAAACTGGCAACCTGGCTCAGGCCACTGTACACTTCAAACTGCACGTAGTTGTTCAGTATCTGTTGGGGAAAAAAATCGTGTCTTTTTTTGCCACATATTTGTACTTGATGCAGAAGGAGGTGGAGGGTAAGATAATAACATTTCCTAAAAAAACCCAGAAGGAAAAAAAGCTTGAAGAGTAAAGATGGGAATGCCTGCAAGAACTCTTTGTATAACTTTGGACATTCAGACTCCAACTTCCCTTATAGGCAAAAAACCCCCAGAGCAAAAGACCCATTTTTTGCATCTATATTAATGGCCACTACTACCTCTGACGAGAAAAATAATCCTAAATGAATATGATTTTTATAATGATATTTTGATCATTCACTTTTTGATCTTTGTAAAAGGCTAAAGTAATTATATGTTTTTATTGACATGCATTTAGTTAGGTGGATGAAGCTATGTAGTTCATCTGGCCACATCCACTGCTGGGGGAGTATCAATTCTTTTCTAACCAAAGGCAGGCACACTTTTTTTTACCTGAATGTTGATCTTGGATGCAGCCCCAGCATTGGCTTGCATCAGCATGCCATTGACTTTCCGGGTTCTGAACATCAGCCCAATGTACCATGGCACAGAGATGGTAATGTCAAGGTCACTCCAAATGATAATGCTCTCACCACTGAAACGCTGAGGAGAAGGCATTGCTGTGAATCAAAATACAGAAGAGAAACAGTTTTTATCCTTCAGGACAAATGTTAAGAGGAAAAATGATGCTATGTCACAGTGATGACACAGGGGAGCTAGACCCTCTTCCACTGAACTATATTCAATCTACCATGGATGAAGAGTTGGTCCAGGGGAGTTGCTGTGAAGCAGTTGATAATGCTGAAAATTCACAACCTACCCTGGTTCTGGGGTAGGCTTGGGGTAGGCATCTTGTCTCAGTGCCTGTACTCAAAAGCAGCACCTCCACACTGCTATGGCATTACCCACATGAGAGCTGTTCCTAGAAAGGTAAGCTCAGGATCTCTGCTGATAAAGTTCTGCTGGTGAGTGGGTGGACAGAGCAGGAAGTATGAGGGCAGTTGCTGCAGATGTTTTCAACATAGCCTTGATTACTTGCTTCTAATAAACAGATTAAACACAGGAAAAGGCTGGGAGGCAACAGGAAATATGAATTAATTGTGAATGCTCCAGGGCCAGATTATTCCGCTGTCCCAGCTACACAGTCTTTTCACAAGGAGAAAGTTTGTGTGGAATTGCCCAAATCATCTGCCTTAAATATCCTGAGATGACAGCTGCAAAATTGCCCCCCTCTCTAACCTTGCACAAGCACAACTCCTACAGGGTGACATCAATGACAGCCTTCAATAGAAAGCACTTTGCTGATGGAAAATAGAGGAACACCCATCCCCTTGGACTTTTAAATTTGCTACCCTGGGTAACAGGAGCTACAGTCCCATGGATTAGTTGATCCCACTGATTAGAAGCACAAATTAAGCCACGGGAAGTCCGTGATATTTGCAACACCTCATATGACACCTCCACCACGTATGGAACATTGTAGTGGGATCTGCAGTCAGCCCCTGCCTGACATCCTTGCTTGTGGGCATGTTGGTGAAGTTCATGGCAGCTTTTTGCCAGTGGAAGCAGCCCTTAGAGACTGGGTACAACCACCACAGATTATCACCCAGCCTTTTATTTCATCATGTGCTGAGTCCATGTTGGTCAGTGAAATGACAGGGCTTAACAGCCTTTCCCCTTTGGCTCCACACTACCATATCTGCTGACACTTTCTGGATTTTTTGTAGTAGATCATGTATATACAAATGCATATGTGTTACTATGAAATGGTAAGTTCTTAGAAAAAGGTTGAGGGATGACACCATAGCAGAAAATGGAGTAAAGTTGATGTGAAGTTGCATTTTCTTGAGGAATAAAGCCAAACCCCAAAATCTCGTATGTCTGCGTTGCTGGTGTCTGTAAAGGGAAAGCCTGGGGTGAGGAGTGGAGTGCAGGGGTTGGAGTAAAGTGCAAGCCCTTTAGCTCCCTATTTATGAGAAACAAAAAGTCAGGGGCTAGTGGGCTACCACTAGTCAAGCCAGAGGTGTAACTTGACTTGCCCTTCCTTAAGATGTGGTTACCCAACCAGCCCACATCAGGCTAAGGGGAGGCAGTCCCAAGGGGCAGCCCGTCTCCCTGCTGCTCCAGCCTGTGATCTCTCCTTTGCAGTCATACCACAAATGACAGAGAGGGCATATGGTGGAACAACTGCAGCATAGCCTGCTCTTGAAAACCAGATGGCAACTTAAAAAACCATTGTCACCAGATACAGATGTCCTTAGGTTGCTTGAAAGTTGAATGCAGTGCTTGAGTTCTGGCTGTCTGGGCAAGGGCACCATTCTGGGCCAGGGCACAATTCATCAGCCCACACTGCACCACATCAATGTATAAGTAACCAGGATATCAGTGTTGAGCAGGATTATTTTCTCTTGCCCCACCTCTACAAAAGTCAGCTTTCGTCTTCCTCTGCCCTGCTGATCTTCACAATAACTTCAGCTTCCAACTTTGCTGCTTTGGTTTTCTGGACTGTTGCTGAGATTTTTGAGCCCATCTGCCTCTAGAGCTCAGAGGCAGGATGCAAACTTGTGGGCTTCTCACCTGCTGAAGGCTGGGAAAGTTGTTTGCAAGCATTTTGCCTTTGCTCCTGGGAGAACTGGACTGGCATGGCAATTAGCCACTCTCTTCCTTTTCTCACTGGTGGTGACTTTATGTACTTGCAAATACCATTCCCTTCCCACACCTTCTCCCAACTTCCCTCCCTTCCCTGGGGCCAGGGTGCACCTTCCCCTGCTAGTTAAACAGAAATCCCCATTTGTCAGCCCCCTCTGACCTCCCTCTTTCCCCCAGCCCTTCCTCATGCCTGGGACCAGGAGTGTCCATGGAGAGGCCGGCCACATCCGCTGTCCCCAGATGGGACCTGACCTCCCCTGTCACCACAGAGGCCCACATGCTTCCTAGCACCCCCTGCCATCGGCGGTGCAGTGATGGAAACCAACCCTGTGCTCAGGGTCTGTCACTTGGAAGCACTGCCTGTGTATCTGCATTCACTCTAAAGAGAGTCCTACACTTAACAGGGAGCAGAAAGACATGAGGGCTGTTCCCTGTGGAGACAGAGGGCCTGGGGAAACATGATGCCATCATCCCACTGGATGGCACCTGCAATGTGGGTGCTGGACATGTGGAAGCTTATGTTTAGGTGCAGACTTGTGGTGTTCAGCCCAAGGCTAGTGCAATGACACTGGCCATCCAAGAGTGAGTCAGACAGAGCTGCTAGATCTTCTTCACAGAACTGCAAAACTAGCAGTTTAAAAGAATTAAATTACAATAAAGGTGAAACTGATTTTTCCTTAATTTTATCTCCCTTCTGTATATCAGCAGAGAGAGAGGGGAGCTGCCAGAAGGTGAATTAACAGATTCTAGGAGGGTGGTGAAGGTAAAACACCCCATCCTCACTAGTGTAGACCAGATCCCAGAGTTCTTGAAGAGCAGGAAATGAAAAAAAGGTTAATTGGTAACTTGCCAAAATCTTTGTCCTCTGTTAGCCTGAAGCAGAACCAGCACTGCCATAGGGATTGAAGAAATGCAGCACTCCTACTCAAAATCGTAAATATTCTATCTAAGACTTTTTTAAAAATAGCTGCCTAATAATAGCTAATGCTCTTAGGATCATAGCTGATTTGCAATTTGATTTGCAAATAAGCAATTTGAAAGACAGGTGTACAGCCTATCTGTGATTCCTCCTGACTTTAACTCTGGTCTCCTGAAATCTTTGGTCACATTCCATTTCTTTCTTGGCTTGCAATTTTTCCACAGGGACGCCGGCCCACAAATACCATCAAAGAACCAAGTAGCCTGCTGCCTTCAAACTATCAGAAAAACCCCACAATTTGAGGCACCAGCAAGAACATGGGGTTTTTCAGTGACAAAGGGGACTTGCAGGAACGCACAGTGCTGGAGGCAGAGGTGACAGCTGGGACAGGGGGAGGCAGTGCTGCTGTGACTGCCATCATCTCTACCACCTGAATTTAAAATTAGTTTCAAGGGATGACTACAGGGCAGCTCCTAGATGATAATCTAAATCCCAAACTTTGTGGATTGGTCTTGAGTTAGAGATAAGAAAATAGTAAATAAAACAAACATTTGATGAAATTTTGAATTTCCATTTGAAAAACAGAGAGAAGGAAAGTCTTTGCATGTGATAGCAGTGCTCCCCATTTACACCAGTACAGGACACACCATGGCTGGGCCTGGCACTCCCCTCAGGATACATTAGAGTGGGTTTGCAGCACAGAGAACAGCCAATCAGGAAGAAAACACAAGAACTTCGCCAACAAACATACTTGACATAAGACACAAGGAAAAATCAGATCTTCATACAAACCTGGGAAGCTCAAAATCTTTGAAGAGCTGCTACAGAAAGCAGGTACCAGGCTGGGGCAATAATAACAACTCTGGGCTCTGTGTGAGGTGGAGCATAGGAAGAGGTCTCCATCATTCCTTTTCCCTGTTTTTTCACTCTGCAAACCTTTATCTCCAAGACGGAAACTTAACCATGTGTCCTCTCCTCTTGAGCTAATATTGCTGCTTCTCAGGAAAGGGAAGAGAAATTGCCACTACCTAGACCTGGCCCAGTAGAAGCACGTTTTCTTTGCTGAAGCATCCAGGAAGACTCCAAAGGAGAGGTGACCTTACAGCACCAATGCCATGGGACTCCTCACACACTCCTCACTTCTAGGGAAAAAACTGACTGCGAGTTCTTCACACCCTATAAAACTCACCTGCTGCTCCTTCCTTATCCTTTAGTAATGAGGTTTTACACATATTGAACATTGTGTTCAATCAAAGAGAAACCCAGTAAAACTGAAAGTGCTCTTACTTAGCACAGAATGCCTTCTTGCCAAAAAAGTGGTGATTAAAACAGCACATTCATTGCCAGTTTGAGTCAAAGCCCAGTAAAGTCAGCAGGATTCTTTCCACTGATTTAAAGGGGCTTAGGATCAGGCAGTTTTACTATAAACAAATTACTAAACACAGCCAAGTTCTTTGGAACTACTTTGCTTATGTAAGTAAATCAATGAAAGCTGCTCTTATTCATGACAGTATGTCATCTACTACATTGGAGATCTCTAAATTTATTTCAAATAGATAATAGGTGACAGTTTCAACTGCAATCTTACTTTACCCTTAATCATCACAGCTGGACATAGGTGCTATGAGATGGCAATGGCAGGCAATGAAATGTGCACACATGACAAGGCAACCTTTAACTAACCTTTAACTCTGGACTTTAACTAACTTTAGTTAGTTTAATTAGACTTTAACTAGGACTAGGATTCTAGGATTAATTAGGACTTTAACTCTGGGCTTCTGAAATCTTTGGTCACATTCCATTTCTTTCTTGGCTTGCAATTTTTCCACAGGGACGCCGGCCCACAAATACCATCAAAGAACTAAGCAGCCTGCTGCACTCAGGTTAAACTAACTGCTGCCTTAAAGGTTAAACTAACCTTTAAGCTCTGGGGCAGCCTACCTTGCTCACAGTTCTTCCCTCCGTAGCGCACGGGGCACTCGCAGATGTACGTGTTCCACTTGTTGATGCACGTGCCTCCATTCTGGCACCAGCTGGTTTCACAATAGTTCCTCTGCGCTGTACAGCCTGGAATTCAGGAAAACCATTACTTTGTATGGTTCTAGTAAGAAAAGAGCTCTGAGTGACTGCATTTGAGTTTTTATGTAAAAAGAAGACGACTGTTATAGGTTTGGGTTTTTTGCTTTTTTTAAAAATATTTTTGAAGTCAGTGAAGCAAAATGTGGATGGCAAAAGTTTATGTAAGCTGATCATCTGTTAAATGCATAAAGACAAGTCTGTCTATCAAAGGGATATGCTATGACTCCCTCCTTAATCCACAATCAATGCAACATACTTTAGAACTGCAATTTAGCTCTTACACAGACCTTCAGCAGCATGGACAGAAGGGACTTTCCATTCTTGTGTGTAAGAGCCAGTTTTAGGATGATGAGAACATTCTGTATACCTAATCACCGGAACTAATCCTGATCAGGGATCCAAGGACTGGAAATCAAATCAGAACTTCCAACAGGCTGCTCCATGAAGCAGGTTTCACATTTGGGGGATTGCAGAATTTTATTTACAGAACAAACACAATTTATTAAAAAGTCATTGTAAGTGCTGTCTTTTTCGTGAACTAATTCCACTGGCTTTCAGAGCAAAATGACATTTAATAGGTAGTTTAAAAATAGAAGAGGAAAAGTTAATTTAGGAGTAAATTCCTGGCTGAAACTCCCAGCAATGCAGAAAGTCTAAACAAGCCCAGTCCTTTCTGATGTGCTGCTGAATCCTGGAAGTGTGCCCTGTGCCAAGGGCTATTGTATGCCTCCCTGGCCCAGGTATGGACTGCATTCTGCTCAAACAAATGAGGTCTGGCCAGAGACACAGTGGCAGCACAATGCCATACAGCACCTTAAGCCCCTGCCCCATAGCTGCTTTGCCCTCAACAGTGCTAACAGGGGGACAGGGGTCATTTCAGAGCCCTGTGTCCCCTTACCCTTCCTGGGTTCCTTGCAGTGCCAGCCTCCTCGACACCCTAAGCCGTGCCCCACGCACAGCTGTGGCAGAGACCTTTCTGGTGTTGACCTTTGGGGCACCAGTTGCCCATACCTGGCAGAGTGCCATTATTGGCAATGAAACCAGCCATGTCAATGGGCTTGCTGTCGATGGAGAGGTTCCTCATGCAGCCAATGAACTGCCTGTTGTGCACCGGGAAATCCTCAGGCAAGTTTGGGACACCACCAAGGAGGAGAGGGCCAGTCAGGTCCAAAGATCTGAAGAAACAAAGAAATGCTCATAATTTCTTGCAAAGAGTTTGTTTTGTTTTGTTCTTTATCTTACTGCTTCCGTAAGCAAATTTAAGCTGCATTTCCCTCTGCTACATGAACACCTCCAGAGCTTGTAATCAAAGGACTGTCCAGTAACACTAACTTTTAACTTAGGAGCTGTCAGGTACATATAGAATCCAGTGACCTGTCCCTAACAGTTGCTAGTATGCAGAAGAAAATGAAAATTAAAGAAAAATGTAGCCACAGGACACTTCTTTCTGACCCCAGTCATGAAGGGACTGGCTGATGCCACTCAGCACAAGGTTAAGAAGCAATACATTTTTATATAATGACTTAATTATCATATTGTGCCAACCCTTTTAAAATCCTCTGAAGATCTTAGTCTTAATGACATTTAGCAGATGTAGGTTCTACTAAATGACTCTACACTGTGTGAGAAGTGTTATCATCTGGTCATTTGGATTAGCCCCAGTTTTTATAGTGTGGCCCTCTCTTGGGACATTAAAGCATCATGTGTCTCTCAGTGGTCTCTCCTCTATCACTCATTACTTTATATCCTACCATATTGCTTGCTGTTCACCTCCTCTTTAAACTTCAAAGTACTAATTTTTTTTCTTCACAGGAAACCTTTTCTCACACCCAATGATTTTCAGTGGTTGTTTGTTTACATCCTTTATTTCTACCTCCTTTTAAGATAGGACTCTTAACTTTAATGGTGGAAGTAATTCCATGTCCCAAACTAAACTTTGTTACTTTTTCTTGCTACGTCGTATCTGTTTTTCCAACTTAGTGGTTAATCACTTAGTGGTCCGTGGTTAATTGCACGCTGTTGACTCCCCACTGGAAACAGAGAATGAGTGGAAAACACAAATATAGGGAATCCTTACTTTTTTGAGCCAGTCTGAGTCCCCTGGGCAGCACAGGTGTAGTTTCCAATGAGGCTCCCGAAGCGCACGGCCACTGCTGTGTCACAGTCATCCACAGTCACCACAGCCACCTTCTCTCCAGAGGGCCCGTGGGGAATTCCTAATCGGCCAATGTTTGGCTTCAAAAAGTTAATGGGACATGTCATACAGTGCTGCATACACATGGGACTTAAATGCTGCTTCAGTCAGCTCAACAACATACTTCTTACTACCCCCCAAAGAGGAAAAAAATAGAAGATGTAAATGAAACAGCAGAAGTTAGGTTGTCCCACAACATTTAGGCAAGGAAAAACCCTGACGGATGACTTCAGTCAGAGTCTACACATGCCCAGTATGATACACAGGGTGGTCAGAAGTGGCTTTGGTTTTTTCCACAGCTGAACCACTTTGGCCCAAATCACATCAAACAGATGTCTTCTCACTTTTGCACAGTAAATTCTAACAAATTATGCTAATTTTGCACTTCTTCACCTCAAGGGAATGAAAATCCTAAAATGATGTATTATTACAACTGAGGCTTAAATTAAAGGCTTAAATCACATTTTCTCTGGTGGGTGTACTCTGTCAAGGCTACCAGAAACTGAGTTCAGGCCTCTTTAAAAGCTGTAGTGAGGGGTTGTCTGATGACTGGGAGGGAACTTAAGTGAAACCTGCTTGTTCCAGCTACAAAATGGAGTGCACAAAAACCACTGCCCATTGCTGGGTCAGCTGAGAAGCCCCTAATTTTTAGTTACAGGATAATAGAGACCAATGACCTGTGGAGCTGGACAATCAAATTGGATGTATGTGCTTGCTCTGGTGCAGGCACACAGACTGACACTGTAGGTGCAGCATGGAAGATGGAAAGGAAGTGTGTTTTAGAGCAGCAATAAAAGCTCTGGCTTTTCCTCACCTCTGCTTCTCCCAGGCAGTAGGAAATTCCTGCCCACCCAGTCACAATGTCCCTGGTGAACATGAGTCACAAAGCTAGAATTACCACACTCAGCTTCACACCTCCACTGTCACTGGCTCACTCTGCCAATCACCTGCTGTCAGTTGTTGCTCCCCCCACTTCAGCACCTACTGAGTGGGGAAATTCAGTGACCCCAATGGACAGGCTTCCCTATGGGACCACCAGGAATTCAATACCAGCCATCAAACTTCTGTGCTTCCACCACAAACAATTCTCCATCATTTTCACTAATTTTGTCACTGATGAGATGTATTCCAGAGTGACTGACAGGAGATTATGTTTGCTGTGCAGAAACTCAAGAGACAGATTTGTCCAGTGGAGAAGTACATTATGACTGTTAAAAAAGGTGCATGTACAAACAGAAGCATAGCAGCCTCAGTGAAGAACTAGCAAATCCTGTAAGAAAACTGTTTCCATGTTTAGTGTTCATATAGAGCCGAGGGGTCTTCATCTACCACAGGTGCAAGATCTCTGAGGACATTATGGGTATAAGAGAAGCACTGAGCTGAACTCTACTGGCTTTGCAAAAGGACACCCCACAGGAGTGAAGTCAGCAGGATCTGAGCAGATACACTGAAAGTCAAAACTGGATGTGTTATCAACAATAGCTGTATCCATATGAAAACGAAGACAGCTGGACATCTGTAGCTTGCTGTATATTTGCTTTAAAACATGTATTGCATGACTGCATTCTGAAATTCCTTATTTGTACAGCAAACAAGGAAGCAATAAGGGGATAAATGACTTCTTTCTGTTTCACTTACAGACACATAAATTTGTTAAAATACTTACAGCCACCTTCATCATCTGTATAGAGACAGATTTATTTTTATGGATAATTATCCCAATGTATAAAAAACATTTTTAAAATATGTTTCCCTGTGTCAATTCCAGTTGGAAAGTATTTTCCACTTCCTCTACCAAGAACTAATGTAGTCACATAGTTTGGCAGTTATTCAGTATAAGGTTTTGACCTCTCTTTAGTGATATTAAGGCAGATTTTATTTTTTCCGATACTCGTTGGACTTTGCCACTGCCTAGCTTGGAAAGACAGGAAACATACATATTTGAAGTGCTGAAAATGTTATTGTATGCAATGATGGCAATGTTACTGAGCAGCTTTTCAAAATACATGGAAAACTAACCAACCGACAGGCAGACCTTCCCTTCCAAAATTAAAATGTTTACATTCTGGGTGCTACTTCTATTCATTCAGAGGAATGATTCGATTAACGTTTATGTTCTTGAGCTTCGCTGAAATAATCTATTGTTTCTTACATGGAAGCCTTGACAAAGGCAGGCTATTTATTCCCTCAGCAGGGGGGGTCTGCCCAATGTTAATCATGATTGCAACCTGATGAGACTCAGCACTTTGCAGCTGCTCCTTCACAGTCACTAGCTGCAGTAGCAAATTGATTTTTTCTACTTTTATTTAACATAGAAACTGAAAAGTGTTTCTCTAGATGTTGACTGCTCATTGCAGTACAGATCTCTGGCATCTCTTTGGCTCTGATGACCACACAGAACCATGAAGAAAGGGAATATTGCAGTGAATGAAAAGAAATCTATTGCCAGTTCAAACCTTACTTAGTTAAAACACAAGGTGATTTTTTGACCATGTTTAAAGGCTCATTTGACAGAATTTGACAGGCTTTTCCCAAAATGTAAGAATATGTTACTGGGAAAGGAAAGAGAGATTTTCTGACTGATTTTATGGGACAAGAACCCAAAATATGTGGCAAGTACTACACACTACTCATCTTCCCAGCAGCTAACATAGGGAATACTCCATAATTGAAATAATGGGAAATAAATGACTTTATCAGAGAAAGCCCAAGTTAGGAGCTCCTCCAACAATGAATCATGGAACATACTTTATTCATTAAATATTTTGATTAATGTTAAATATAGGTTACTGGTGATGCAAAGCATATTTAGAGTATCATGCATTTAAAAAAAAAACCCACTTTGAATAGTTGCATGCAAGAAAGAGAATTAATCCCACAACATGAACCTTGGGGTCTGATGACAAGAATTCCTACTGCAGACTCTGAAACTCTCAGCACTAAATGATGAAAAATAATAAAACATCCCTACTAATTAACTACAAAACAATGAAGAACCATGGTGAGATTAAAAGGTTAAAAAGGCAATACAACACTGGGCTGTTGCACAGATGCATATGTGGAAAGTTTCATGACACTGAACAGGATAGAATGTTTGGGCACTTTTGTTTTCATTTATTAAAAATACCTTCCAATTACAGCAGGTCACAGAACAGCAGCCAGAGCAGTGTCAAGTATACCATATCAAACAGGTAAAATGGATTTGGCATGTTTAGCCTAGCAAAGTAAAGGCTGGAGAAGAGTTTTGGAAATAAGATGCTGTCACTGCAACTGACACAGTACAAGAATAAAGGGGTATAAGATGCCCATGAGTAATGTAGGCTGGTAATCACCAGGGGATGCTCAGCCATAGGAGGGATGATCTTTGGGAAAGTAGCAGGAGTGAAAATGATAAAAAAACCCTTTATTTGTTTATGATTATAGAAGCTGGTGTTAGCAGAGGACTGGCCGATGTTTGAAAGAAAATAAGTAACAGTAAGCAGTACTTGGAAAATGCACCAGAAAGTGGATTGTCTACACTAAATGACAGCACACACATTCACATTTCAGGCATGATCTTTGCCTCAATGAAATCCTACTGGAGCAAGACTGATCCCTAACAGTAGGAACAGCTAACACTAACCAGCATTAATTCACACTATTATTTTCTGGAAATATGTTCAAGGAGTTAAAAGCCAGACTTTCATCTGGGTACTTAGCAGTCCTTTCTGCCTGTCAGAGCCATCTCCTGAAATACATGCTACCCGAAAGGCAAGTTTCATTAGCTGTGCCAATTCTGCACTCATAAGTAAATGTGCAATGTGGTGTACAGGAATTTACCAGCATGACCCCCATTAATAGTAATGCAAGTCATGTAACTGAGTTGCTGCTCATGGAGCTGAAAATTTACCTTTCGCTGCCTAACCCTAAAGGCTGCCTCTCCAGTTAGTGCTTCTCCAGAAAGAAGTTGGGATTCAAATTTCAAAGACCACATGCTGTAACACTGAGTAGCAAGAAGAGGTACCAAACAGTGCCAGAGAGAAAAACCTGGTCTCCCTTAAACCAACTATGAAAGAAGTGGATTATTCTGGGACTCAAATAAAAGGAAGAAAAAGCAGCCCTGAGTGTTGCAGTGTTTCATCACCATCACATGATGATTCTTCAAACATTCAGTGCATCCCATAATGAAATTAATTTTGTTTATTATACTGACTCTTATGTTTTTATGTTATAGTCACATATAGGGTCACTTGGAGAAGAGAAAGAAACAGTCCTGTCTTAGGATCCACATGTGGCAGCATAAGTCCTACCTTTTTCTCCATCTGTACACCAAGATGAACCATATTTATGTTCCTCAAATAATGGCAATTAGCACCTAAATCTGTAAACAATGTAATGAAACTTAACTGTGCCTCACTGAGCTTCCATGAAGATCAGTGGTTCTGATCTATGAGTGACAATCTCCCGTCTCATGTCTAAGCCATGACATTCACCCTTGCCCAAAGAGACTCACAGGCAAAATGTGACTACAGGAATGACAGCCTCCTAGGATGTGTTTTGAAAATTGCAGCTTCCTTTTTGACCAGAGCAGAGGTAAAAGTGAGACTCAGCTACTGTCCTCAGTTGTGACCTGGATGAGCGACCTTCTTGAGCTGCAACGAGGTATGGAACTCCCTTTGGCCACCTGTAGTGACTTTCTCAGGTTTCAGTGAGAGAACACCACTGTGGAGGTACCTTACTAGTGATGCCAAATCTGATTTTTGTGAAACTCAGTTATGGAGTAATATTTGGACTTCTCTTCATAAATTCAACAGCAAGAATTGTTGCAAAAACCCCAGGTGAAAAACCCTGAGAAGCTTAATCTGTGAACTTGTGTTTTATAAGTGGAGACCAAACAGAGGAGAGAAAGTCATCAAAACACATCTGTTTATAGTTTGCAAATCTACTGCACAAATCCACTCTGATTCCACTTAGAACATCAGACGTGGATATTCGCATGTATCTCAGTTTCGTTTGGATTCTCTATTAAGTTTAAGTAAATATTTAAACTGCGAGAGCCCACACAGTTACTTATTAAAGACACAGCTGGTGCAACGATGCACAGTGAATGGAAAAGACATACAGATCAACGGACAATGGGAGCCCTTGTCCTAAACACTTAACCCTTGTATTTTAGATTATATGTCCTACTGTTTCCAAGTCGGGATGCAAAATTGTTGGAGAGGTTTAAGCAGACTTATTTGGAATTAAACCAGACTAGATAGTATCTGCACATGTAATAGCAATACTGCAAAGTTGAAATGTTTGTTTAGTCAACCAGCAGCAGTGGTGACACTCAGGTTCCTGGATCTCACCCTTTTATTAGTTAATCTGCAAGATAATAGCCTGTTCCAGAGGTCTCACAAACATTTCCTCCACCAGAAAACTTTTTTCCAACTTCCATTCTTAGATAAAAACTTGCCAGTTGACTTTTCTCACAGATGGGAAGAGGGAGAGTGGTTTTGGTCAGCCATCAGAGAGTGTTCCAACATAACGGATATTTCCTGAGCTCAGACTGAAAGCTGTGCTCTCCAGCCCAGACCTCGGCCAGGAGGTCTTCCCCCTGCTTTAGCCACCCCACTGAGTCTTTTGAAGGAGCTGAGGAGATGATTCAGCAGCAGACTGTTACATAGCAGACATAGTAAGTATGGCCAAGACTTAGAAAATGCAAAGCAGTACTGCTTGCAGATGAGACACAACCTACCTTGTTACACTTGGCACCAGGAGGAGACCTATTTTCTTGGGGGTAAAATGTTGCATATTATAAATTCTGCATTTGTTCAGCTCACTGTACATTTATTGTACACTGTATACTGTGTATGTATACACAGTAATATATAATGTATAATGTATACTGTACATTACACTCTTATTTTAGACAGTCGGTCTTTAGCAAAATGCTTTGCATGGCATAGCTTAATATTCAGAGCTTGGCTTGTTTGTCTTTTTAGTAAGTGCAAATATGTAAGAAAAGCCATCCTGAAGTCAGTGCCAGCCTTTCAGTGATTCCAAGAGTTGCTTACCAGACAGTAAGTTACCCTTCTGTTTTTGTTAATTAGTAGCTAATGATTTATTGGCCGTTTAGAGCGGCTAAAGGTTAAAAAGAATCTGTTTCCTAGTGATTTTTTTTTAATACTCTCCTCTTCATTGTTAATGTGCCGGTTCAGACCCCACCACCCCTAGAAGTGCTGGGTGGAAAATGCTTTATACCTTTTGGGGCTCTTTGTTTTTTAACGCTTCCAGCTACAGGAATAATGGGAGAAAATGGAGCAACCGGCACTGGGTGCGGCTGGAGGCTCTGCGGGCGCTGTCCCTGCCCGCTTCCCCGGCGCTCATTAGGCCGGCCCGGCTGCTTCGTTAACCCGCCGGCCTCTGCTCCGCGCCTGACGTGGGGACGGCAGGAACCCCTGCGATTCCCAGGCGATGCTGTGCTGCTTCAGTGCTCAAAAAGCTCATTAAGGGCCCATGGCAGCGGCGGTCTCCCTGGACAAGCTGTCGGAGCCCAGCCCCCGCCCCCTCCCCCGGCAAGGAAAATAAATAAATAAACAGGAAAAAATAAACAGGGAAAGCACACTGCTTACAGTCCTGGAGGGAGAGACTAGGAAATGCCAGAGGAGCTTAGCATGGACTTGCAGACCACTCTGATGAATCAGGAAACTCCAAATTAGGCCAGATTACAGAAACCACTAACGTTAATCTTTGTTTTCTAGAGTTTCCCCTTACAGATTTCCAGAGCACCTTTAAGATAGGCGGTGTGAAGAACAGATCCTGATTAGTCACCAGGGAAAGGCAGGACAAGTCATTTCACATAACCCCCTTACTCCTTTGATGTACGTATCCCCTTTATTCACTGAATATTTTAATGGCATTTCTTTATACAAATTTGGCTCAAGTCTGTACAGAAACACGAGAGTCTGTGACAGTGAAAATGAAAACCAAAGAGCTTCCCATCAGTGAGTAAAAAATGCAAATCCTGAAAAGCCACCAGACCAGTTCCTTTTCCTAGAGAAACGCCCTGCAACACCAATCACCAGGATCTGGGCTGGCCCACAAAGTCAAGCGAGTTTTACTGGCCTGATTTGTTATCTCCTTTAGGGCTGCATCCAGAGGCTAAACTTTGATATTCAAAGCAGGAGGCTTTCAGCACAGCTAGGAGACCTAGTACTAGTGAATGGCACTACCGGAATTGCTGCTCCTCTTCCAGTGCTGGGGCAGAGATGGGGAGCAGCCCCTCCTGTCACAACACGTGGCAGTGGCACAGCAGGGCTGTGAAAAGCCATGGCTATTCATGCACGGCATCCAGATATGCTCCTTGCCTCTACAGCTCCTTGCTCCTTGCCTCTACGGCCAGTATGTTCACAAATATCTTCCAGCCACTGCAAAGAGTATATTCTTAGTTTTGACTAATTTTGGCAAGGGCTGCTGTAGTGCTAATGGGAAGATGAGTTTTCCCTGTCTGCAAATGGAAATTTTATCCTCAGATGTGTATTCCCAGATGCTTCTCAGCTCTTTGATGCTGAATCAGTGACACATCAAGACAGACCTGTTTTGGCTGTCAAGAGACCATTCTCTCTCTCCTCAAGACAACATTCCGTTTTCCATGTGGGAGACTGCACTCACCGCAGTGCTCTGCTGCTTCCTTGTCCTTCCTCTGCAGCCCTCTCCTCACACTGATCTGCCCCTGTGGCTGATGTCCCTTCTCCCTGACTTCTCCTGCCCTCTGAACACCTTTTCTGAATATTTTGCTGTCTCCCTCTTTCCACTAACAAGGATGTTCTCCAGCACCCTTGGAGAACTGGGAAAGAAGAACACATCCTTTGATGCTGGAAGAGCCCCCTTTTTCTCCCTCCCCTGCTGTCCTCTTCCAGTTCAGCAAATCCTTCTCCCTTTGCCATTTGTCCCTATCTACCTGCCAAAGAACCATTCTGAAATATTTTTGGCTTTATATAAATCTTGTAAGTTCTATGACATATTTTTGTATCCAGGATGTCAATGTTGCTGCTCTCAGAGTCTAAGAAATACCTGTGACACTTATGCACAGCAACTAACTCCTTCCTGGACAAACCCCTGGTGACACCTTGCCAAGCAAACTGCTGCTTAGTGTGGGTAATGGAGTCACATTTCAGCCTATAACATCTAGGAATCCCACACTTTTCTATGGGCTCCTCCCTGCCCCCATGGCTGGATCTTTGTGAGGGTCTCCTGGCACACAGAGACTTCTGCAAGGCCAGGTTACTGCAAAGTGCTCCTTCCTCTCACTACACAGACAGATACAAAATACCTGAAAAGTTACTGCAAATCAGTGAGCTACTGTAATTTACTGCATGATTTAATGGAGATAACAGTGCACTTCAAAGAAGTCACACCAAATTCCTGAGGTGCCATTCCAATGACTCAGCTGGCTTTGAGCAAGGCTTTGCCAGGCTGGGCTGGGCTGCACAACCTTCAGGGCCTAGGGTGAGCCAAGGACCATCCAGATTCTGCCAGATTCATGGAGGTCCCTTACATCTCCTTAGCCTTCAGGAGGAGCCGAAAATTGCCATTTTGGGAGGTGCCACTAAATGTCTTTGGATTTTTGCAGTGCAGAGGTGTCAGATGGCTTCAGCAAACTGGGCTCAAGAGCATCACTGTGTGCCAGGTTCCCCAGGATGACCTGAGAGCCCCACACCAGGAGAAAAAGCAAAGAGAAGATGTGAGAAGAGCAAGTACTGAACAGCCTTGCCAAAGATGACGCTTCCAAAAGAGGAGGGACTCGGGCTAGTTTTGCCAAGACATGGTCCCATACTGTGCAGATGTTTTCTGAAAAGTTACTGTTTGTGTTTGCATCTAAAATCACCTCCACAACGACCAGTGTTTTCAGGTGGTGTTTGCAAACTCTGTGAGAAAAACAGTTCCAAAAAGCAGGCAGGGGAGGGAACAAGCCAGGCACTGGGCACATGCTTTCCCTCCCTTCCCCAGTCACCAGAGAGATTTCTCTAAGCTGTCACTGAGAGCTCAGCTACTCAGTGCTGGCGAGCAGGTCACACTTTACATCTCAATGACCTCCAAATGACTTTCACTGCTTTACACTTTAATTTCCCGAGACACAGATTTAGAGGTGAGTTATTTGTTATTTTGTGTCAAGACAATGGAATGTCGCTCCACAGCCAAATCCTGATTTCCTTTCCCAGATATCAATCACTTCACACTTACCCTCCACCAGAAAAAAAAAGCAAACAAAACACTAACAAAAACAATTACTAATTGAAATCCACATGAATAAATATCGGTGGAATTGCAGGGAGGGGCTTTTAAAGTCCAGGCTCACATATCTTTGTTCTGCAAGGGCACATCAGCTGCCCACCCCCCACCCCTTTACACCCACTAACACCTGCAAGGGCTCCACAACCAGCCAGAGCAAGAAAAAGTAAATATTAGCCAGGCAGCCCTCCAGTGCTTTTCAGGAGATGTTAGGAATGTAAATGGTTGCCATAGGCCAGACCAAAGTCCCACCGAGGGAGTGGTAGATGCTGTAGAAGTGTGTAAGAACAGGGCAAATGTGCAGCAACGTTTCTGTTCTCTCTAAGCTTTCCACCTTCAATACTGCAGGCTGGAACTCAAGACAGGTTTTCACAGGATTCTGTCCATTTTTTGAATCGATGGGACTCAGGTTCTCATCTAATCAGTCTTTTACTTTATACAGCCACAGAACATAACTCAAACATCACTTGCAACCAAGTGAAAATGTTCCTTTAGAAAGGGAAATACTGACTTGATTTAAAGATTTCAAGCAAGAACATCAGAACTGTGGGCAGGTATAATAATTCTAATCAGAACTTGTCAAGGTTCAGTTTCTATATAGCAAATCTATGGTCTTACCTAGAGGAGAACTTTCACTGATGATCCTCTGGATTTGGGTGGAAGAGGATGGATTTGATCTCAGCAAGGACATGAGTGTCTGAATCATGAGCCAGAAAGCCAGGAAATGACTCATAAATTGAACTATTTTTCTGAGACTACCTGTTCTCATGGCATTTTAAAAATTGAGTTCTGAGCATGTGGGAAATGACATCTTTTGCATTCAGACATAAAGAACATATTTTATGTGTTTGACTAGAACAACATTCTGAACTTTAAATTAGTAATGAAAAATCTAATTTCTTTCCTTCCTCTAGCTGCTTGTAATTTTAATTGCTAGGGTTTTTTAAATGGCCATGCCCAGTAGCACCAAAAATACATAGTACAGATAAGTAATACAAATGCATAGCTACAAATTCCTCATACTCTCATATGGTACATGAGCTTCCAGCACTACCTACCACATCTTTCACCAGTACACAAGCCTACTCACCAAAGAGGACAATAATCTGCTGATACAGCAATTTCTGTTCTTGTAAGAAAGTTGTGAAAAAAACTGTCATAACCTGCTTCTGGCTAACCACCTTGGTATTCCAGTCAAATTTGCTTACCCTCTTGAGCTGAGAAGTAAATTAACCATGAATGTCTCTCAGGATGCTGCTTAAAAATTTTGGTTGTGGCTAGAAAAGAAAGTGACTTTTACACTTGAAATGCTTTTTTTCTTGTAAAACTGAAGAAACCCTGGTAACTTTCTCTGTGAAGAACAGGCCCCCCAGCTAAATGGGTAAGTACAGCTAAGTCCTCAAAAACTTGAGTTAATGAACTGACTGTGGCTATGCTCCCTGTGGTTTTGGTGTCCTGCATGTTTCCCTGTGCATAAGCCATGGCAGAACTTTTGATCCCATGAAAATGCCGTAGAAGGAAAGGCATCCAGCACAAATTGATGATCTGGTGAGGTGCACCATCCATGCTCTGCTGGAGGTTTGCACCATCCACCACCTCCTCCTTGCTGTAACACCACTGACCTCTAGACCCTGCTGCACATTCTGCTATTAAACAATTCACAATGAGATGGGTGATAAGGAAATTATAACCTTGGAAGAAATATGGTTAAATCTTAAGTAAGAATATGTGGAGTTTTTTAAGAGGAAACATTACATTGTAACGTGCTTTCTGCCTTGCACACTTAAGAGAGCTTTTAAAAGACATATTGCCATTTCTTAGAAATATTATGAATTTATGTTTTGAAATGCCACAAAATTGTATTTCTTTCTGGAAAAATATGCCCAGAGAAGTAGGTTGTTCCTAACTGAATAACATTTTCAGTATTTCCAGTACCTCCCCACCTCCATGGTTTGCTTGACAATTACTGTTCTGCATTTTTCATTATCAGACAATGCCAAGCAATGCTGGAGCAGGTCTGTGTCAATCACAAATGCTGTAAACACAGCAAGTCAATCTGAGCCAGCAAAATCCAAGCTCTGGCAGTGCCCACATCTGATCAACAGTGGCATTACCATAATCTTCAACAACTTCATTGTTTATTTAGAAAATCTCCCTGAATCCCTTAACAAATTAGTCTGGAAGCCACCACGAGGATTAACTTCAAAAATTCTCCCTCAGATCACAATTACATCTGCTCAGATGTCACCAGTGATAGACATTTGCATAAATTATACCCAAACGTTATTGCTAATTGTTTTTCCAGTTACTTGACTTCTGTTGGGGTCTGTCTTTTCCAACCATGTTACAAAACTCAGCACTCAGCTGGGCAATCCTGCTCTGGTGCGAGAGGTGCTCCCCAGCAAAAGGGGTAATACCAAATATCTATTTAAGAACTTAATTGCCAACCACTTTTCCTGACCGTTCAGATTCAGGAGTAAATGATACTGGGTGGTGTCCTGGATACTGTGTGGGCAGTGTCTTTCACCCAGGGTCCAATGACTAAAGTTATGCCTAGCTGGTGGCAGCTATGTGGCTTTTCTCCAAGGAGCTGGCAATCCCTATTCAGCTGCAGGCATGTGCCTGCCTCATAAATCACCCGCAGCGCTGGCAGCCTCCTTGGCAGGCTCAGCAGGGAGACCAAGAGCTGAGCAAACAAGGTGTTTGTGCTGGAATGCTCACATGAGGTGGGAGTGGGGTGGCACAGGGAAACCTGTGCTGAGCTACTGCTTGATGCTGCCTGTAGGTCCTGGGGCAATAGAATGCTGAGAACCCAGAACTTCTAACAAGGATTTTCTTTTACAGGAAAGAAAGCAGTAACCAGTGCCATCCTTGTCTTTTGGCACAATTGTCACAGTCTGAGTTTCACTACAATGTTGTAGTGAAAGGCACTCTGCCTTTTTTTTTTCCAAGGCAAAGTGGCAAAATCAATTGTCAGTCCCGGATACGGAATATATTTCCATAACAGGCAAATTTGCCATCATCAGAGAAGGTCTGTGTTTTCAGAAGGAAATGAGATAACCTATCTGCCAGCTCCAAAGGCACCTCGTGCAGGGGCACGTGTGCCACAGGCAGCAGGGTCTGTGCTTGCCTCTGCAGCAGACTGTCAGAGGTTGCTGCACTCATCCCACCCTATTCAAAACAAATTGCTACATTAACCTCTCCAACCCGCACCACTCCCACTGCCTGCGACTGCCTGTGCCACTTGTGCTTATGCCTTTGGATTAAAAGGCACTTCCTGCCTACCCATGCCAGGGGATTGCAAGTGGCCACCAAGATTCAGTTGCCCACGACTACAACAACACACAGCCCTGTAGATCTTGTCACTCCCCTTGGTGATGGGTGGCTGCATGAAACTTGGTCTCAGCTGGCTCCTGGGTGGGAGAACAGGGGCAGACCTGAGTTTTTAAAAGAAAAGTTTTGCATACACATCCTCAAGTTGTTCAGAAGTGCTCTGCCTCTTGCCACTGTTAGGCAGTTGTGTGACACAAGCTCCCAGAATCAAAACAGAGGCTCCAGTAAAACAAAGGCAGTGATGAATGTTAGAGATTTGCTGTAAAGATAATCCTGAAGATAATTCTGCCAACAAGTGGCAGACATAACACGTGCAAGAGTATAAGAAATACAGGGGTTGTACAGGACTGTACTTTACAACTGGTTGATTTTTCTGCTTAATTTAGAAAATGGGGGGGAACATCCTCAGCTCCCCAGAAATGCAAAAACTCAGCAAACCCCAAACCAAATAACCTTCCCTTTACATATCCAAGCTTGCCAGGTAAACACTGCATTTTTGATCTCAAGGTCTTTCCTCCTTATAGAGGAATTATAGGAAGTCTTTATCTGCTAAGCCTCAGCTCGCTCTCTTTCCCCACAAAAGGATGGGGGAGAGAATCAGAAGGGTAAAAGTGAGAAAATTTGTGGGTTTAGATAAAGACAGTTTAATAGGTAAAGCAAAGGCTGTGCGTACATGCAAAGCAAAACAAGGAATTCATTCACCACTTCCCATGGGCAGGAAGGTGTTCAGTCACCCTCAGGAAAGCAGGGCTCTGTCACACGTAACGGTGACTTGGGAAGACAAATGCCATCACTGTGAACATCCCCCTCATTCCTTCTTCTCTTTAGTCATATGGCATGGGGTACCCCTCTGGGTCAGCTGTCCTGGCTGTCTCCTCCCAACTCCTTGTGCACTGCCAGCCTCCTCACTGGTGGGGCAGTCTGAGGTGTAGAAAAGTCCTTGACTTTGTTTAAGCCCTGCCCAGCAGCAACTCAAATGTCCCTGCATTACCAACACTGCTTTCAGCACAAATACAAAACACAGCCCATATTACCTACTGTGAAGAAAGTTAACTTTATCCCAGCTAAATCCAGTACACTTGGGCATGACAAAAATTGCACATGGAGATGAAGCATGTACATGGAGTGAAGGTGGGTGGTTCAGAACAGACTGGCAGATGCTTTTTGTTTTAACATCAAGAGCATTGACAGATACTATCTTCAGGTATGCTCTTAATTTATGCCTCTTTGGACACCTATATTCACAGAACTTCCATATGACATTCCTCTTTCTCACCACCATATTGCCTGACTAGCTACAGGAACAGCATCATATGAAACCCCGACCTGGCCTGGAATTACTTTTTTTGTTCCTGACTTTTCCTCCATGACCCTGCCCTTCCTTCCACTTTATCCTAAGTCCCAAGCAAGTGCAGATAGGGTCTGTTTCTCTGTTGTGAACAGCTTCATCCCAAGTCTACCTGAGCTGGCAGCAGTCCCAAGTCCACACCATCCTCAAGACCCCCAGCTGCCCACATCTGGATCACAGCAAGGCACACAAGCTCTGTCCAACAGTGCTGGAGAGCCACCACTAAGATGGCATGAACAACTGGGGCTCACTGAGGTGTCCCAGGTATGGAGGTGGTGGGTTTTGCCCAGAGGCTACCCCTGGCATCAACAGCCAGCCTGTGGGCACTACTAGTGATCCACAGTGTGGAGGATTTGTGGATGCAGACACAAAAGACTCTGTGATGCTACAGCACAGCTGTACAGGCATGGTAAAATAACCCTTCAGGATCAGCTTTGGCCAAAGAACCCTCAGGTGAGGGAGAGAGTTGCCTTCCCGCCCACGTGCTCGCCCGCTGAGCAAGCACAGGGGGAGAGCTGCAGTACCCAGCCCAGGTATGGAAAATAAAATACAGTGCAGGACTTGGCACTGAAACACAGGCTGTTCTGGCACTGTAAACTGCTTTCAGCCAGTGGATGAGGGATAAAACCCCCATGAGATGGGAAGGTACTGGCAAATTCTAGTGCGTGAGTGGGCTGAGAGCTAAATCTCTACAGAATTAACTCTGTCTTCGGTGATATTCAAGCTGCAGCTTGCCCCAGATGAAGGTTAGTTTAACTCAAGAGGAACCATCACTTACCACAGGCAGGAAATTTTTGAATTCATATGTGAGTCTAATTGAGAGCAACGCACCTCCTGTTCTTTGAATTCACAGCACACCAAAGATCAACCCTACTCAGCCCTCAGTTCTTTCAAGTTTATCTCTAACTGAAGAATTTGCCTGTTTTCTCCGGCAGTTGTCTTGAGGCTAAGTGCAGGTCTGGGTTCTGCCGGGTGGGAAGCACACAGGGATGAGAATCAGCAGGTCCCTACTAACTGTAATCACTCTGAAGGGGTGGGCTACTCCCAAGACAGCCAAGTATCTGAAACAAAAACCACAGCATGTCTCAATCAAAGACATTCAAGGAGGGAGAGAAAGAACAGCAGCTTACTATTGATTATCAGATATGAGAAGAAACCTCATCCCAGTTACGGAAAAAGAGTAATAATTGTCCTGAATAGCTCATCCTAGCAGACTGTAGGCTCAAGAGACCAGTACAGTGGAGACACTCCTAGGCACCCACCATTTTACACATCCTGCCATGGAAGTGGATTCCAGCACAGACGCTGCCTAACAGCACACAGAAGTTGTTATTTTGTGAGTCATTCAGTGAGTCATTCAGGGTTTTGTTCATCCTATCCCCTAGAATTACTGCACTGCACATCAGACACTCATTGAGAGCTTGTTTCTATATTCTTTTCTCAGGTTTTCTGTCATTGAGGTAAAATTATCCTGTGTTCCCTTAAAGAGATGCAGAAGGACCTTCTGCCTACAGAACAGTAACATCCTTAAGCAACTTGGATGTCATATATGTATAACACATAATATACAGAGCATATAAATACAAATATACAGGTACATGCCCTCTATAATTAAAGGAACATGTCCATACTGAAAATATTTTTATGTTGTGCCAAATGATGAATTCTACCCTGAGGTAATGAGTCAGGTAAAACATTAACATAAGTTTGATGGTGTATCTCAAATGCTGAACAAAACTGTGTTTCTATCAGAAGTTTGGGAGAGTGGCTTGAACTTTGCACTTAATTAAAAATACCACCCACTATTGGGTTCAGTAAAATCTGCTGTTAAAATCATACATGATCCTGTATGTGTAATTAATGCCAGACAGTTCATGTGATGCCATTGCTATTGAGCATCATTACCATCGAACACGGGTTTGCTCCTATTCCAAACAAGTATCAGCATGGCTGAACCTGGTCACTGTCACTCATGCTGGCAGGCTCAGGAGAGCCAAAGGATGAGGACCAAACACCATCAGAGGCTGACTATATTCTCACCACCTGGAGAGGAAGTATAGTACTGAGGGAAATAGGGCAGCTGACATCGCTGCTGCCCCTTACACCAGCTATCCTGTGGACAAGCAGCAAGCTAGTTCTACTATTTTTTAATCAGTTTTATTTACCGGGCTGAAATCTTCCCCCTCCTTCCACCTTTCCTTCCAAAATAATTTTTTAAATTCCATTTCTTCTAAATTTCTTATCAATATATATACCTCTTGAGAAAGCAGGTCACCCACGGGTTACCTTTAATTCAATACCTCCCACTGATTTTAATGGCTGCAAGATCAGGACCCCACTAAATAATGTGTTTGAGCTATCAGAGTCAGCAAGTGGCCTTCCTCTCTGTCTTCCCCCACTGTCAGCAAACATCTACAATGGCAAGTAATGGGTAAACTGATACTTTGCTACTGGGAAGCTAAAAAACTTCTACCATATAACTGAAATTGGATAATGGTTATAAAACACTCCCAGTTCACTTATGCTGTCTTATAACTTCTAATTCCTCCCCCTTGGTGTCTTCCCTTCCAGAAATTCAATACAGAGCCAACACTTAGTACAAGTTCCATGTGCTTCCCTCAGGCACTTCTACTGAAACCAGCTGGTTTTCCCCAATGTAGGGAGCATCCATTTCCATTACTACACAGTAAATGAAATTACATTGTTTTCCTTCCTCTGATACAATCTGTTTCCTTACTGCAATGTTTTACAGTGCTGGCACATAGCAGGATTGGTAAGAAAGCATCAAATACTTGAACTGACAGAGAACTGGTTTGATGCCTTTCTGCAAATACAGTGGAGCAAAGCCAGCTCTGGACTTACCTTTTACTGATGAGACTCCAGTGTTTGGCCCCAGGTGGCCAGGGACCTTCATGATACGTAGTTAATTCTAAACCATCATTTTTCAACAACACTAAAGATAAATATTACCAAGCACATCACTTCTGAGCTAAGTACAGAAAATATTTTACAGGAGTCATTTCTACACTTGCTTCTTGTTTCATTATGGTTATTAGCAAACTGACTTTGTGCAGGGTGACTTTGCACATCGCCTGGATGTCTATTAAGAAAATAGCTGTTGCTGAAGATTTTAATGCAAGAAAGACAAATCAATAAATTGGATCTCTATGGATATTTGTGATGATGATTATGCATTTCCCATAGACAACATTGGCAAGAGATGTCTAAAAAGGAGCAAAGACCAGAAGCTCCCCAGGCAAACAGCAGAATGGAAAAAGGGGCAAGGAGCACCAAAAGGATACTGGTGGAGGTAGACCCTGTGGCCCTGCTGCCAGGAGAAGACAGAGGCAGACAGGACGGAGGAGAGTCCAGAAGGGCCTGAAGGTGAGGATCAAACATCAGCCAGAGACAGGGAGGAGAGAGACAGCTCAGGGGAGCGCTGCATGCTCAGAAAGGTTGCGCAGTGTCTGAGCAGAACAAAGGGGCTGCATAGCCTTGGGATGATGAACTGACACTGCAGTGGATTTTGGAAAGAATAGAAGGATGCAGTACCTGCAAACTAATATGTGTCTATAATTTAAGGAAACTCTTGAGTTCTGGTACTCTGTTATTCAAACGTCTCAACTGTGTCAAGTTTAGACACAGCATCCCATTTATCTTGGCACAACTCAAATCCCTAAATTATCCCTATCTTTTCAACCTCCTCACAGGAACTTTACTTCCAGCTTTGTTAAAACTTGAAGTAGCCAAGAAACTGCTGTACAAACAAATACCAGCCGAGGTGAAGGCTTAACCCTGGGGGAGGGTGTGGGGGCAGCCTGGCGGGCAGGGCTGCAGAGCTGCCTCCTGCTCTCAGTGCCCCGCAGCACCCGCTGGAGAGCTGTCCCTGCATTACCAACACTGCTTTCTATTGCACATGTGCAACATGTGCAATATGCTGGGAAGTCCTGAGAGCATGCTGAATACATACTGGTGAGCATATCCTACTTGTGCCATTTACTCAGTGTTGTGAATCCCGCCCTCCAGCCCAAATTTAACCATCCTGCAATAAATGCTGCTAAGGGGAAGGTGATGACCTCAGTCTCTCACACGGACAGCAAAGGGCACAGTGCAGCTCTCCACACAGTGACCCTGCTTTTCATCACTTTCATGTCACACAAGTGGCAAAGGCAGTGAAGTCAGCAGTGTTTCCTGGTGTTTCCCTCTGCTCTCCCTCTCTGCCCTGAATTTTGTCCTGTTCAGTGGAGACTGGCTCATTTCATTTCAAAAAACTGGGGCAGAAGAAGAAAATGATGACAAGACACACGTGTTAACAACAAGAAAACACCAGCTGCTAACATGGCTCACCTACCAGTCTGCTTGAACCACAGAAAGCCCTGAAAATGAGGCAGGGGTTTATTTTTAACATCTGTGTCACATCTCTTTGCCTTTTAAAGAGTGTTCCTCTGCTGCTCGGGCCCCTTATCTGCTCATTGGCACTTCAGTGAGCTGGTCCAGCGGCTCTCCCTGCAGCTGTGCCCAGGAGCCTGAAAGCTGGAGTGCCCCTCCACTGCCTCCACTGCCTCAGCAAATGCTGTTCACTCTGCCAGAGTTATCTTCTAAGAAATATGCACACATGGAAACAGAGGAAGAGCTTCACAGTGTCCACAGATGCGTGCATGGCAACACACCAAGTTTTGCTCTACTTCTCTGGGCTCTAGATAGCAGAGAGTATATTACGTATATTAAGCACAAAACTTAATTAATTTAAATTTTTTTAAAAAAATATAAAATACTAATAGAAAGCTTTTCATTACCTTGATAAAATATCCTTAGGCTAGGAGATCCTATCTAGGAGTCACAATAAAATTTTAATCCTCCCATTCAAACTGCCACACAAACTGTGATGAAAGGATGCAGCACCGGGAAATAAAGAACTTGCTGATCATATTAATCCTTCATCTTCCATTCAGCTTCCTACACCAGTATCCTGTTTCCTTTTTACAGCCAACAATGCTTCTCTATTTCCTCATGTGATCCCCCAAAATGCTATCATGTCAGACTTAAAAGCAATGCTTCTTAGTCATTAAATGAACTCTTTAATTTTTGTTACAGAAGATCTCTGACATCTACCTGTAAATAGTGACACTGTACTCTCTAAAAGCCTACTTTCTGGTTCATCATGAAATGGCTGCTCTGCACAGAGAGCCTGCAATCCTTTTAGTTTAGTCAGACAGACCCTGTGACCAAGTAGCAGTGACCAAGGGGGCAGCTGAGGGACAGGGACCACAGAGTCCACCACTGAGTGCCATGGACTGCATGCAGTAACAACTTTTGCATTTCTCTTGTGTATCTTTCTATATAGCAGATAAAAAATTACTTAGTAAGACAGTGCTTTATTACTGAAAGGTGTGAACCATTTAATAATCATATTTTCCAAACCAGAGAAGCTAGTGCTAGCCAAATTTGTCATTTGACAAGAAAAGACAGCTATGGGGAAGAATTTTCTTTGTTTCAGAAAATTCTACACCACTGACTGGTAGTTATTACACTGAAGGCTCCTGCTTAGCACAATTTTTAATAAGATACAAGTGAATCAGTTGGTTTAGATACACTGATGCTTGCAACATCTTAAAAAACTGAAAATGAAAATAGTTCCAAGTACCTGAAAAAAAAATGTATTACATCTAGTTTTGCCTTCCTGGGTCAAAACTCAGAAGTTCTATGAGAGAATTTTTGTCCCAGGCAAGGTAAGCAAGACCAGTACCATTTGTGCAGAAGCAGTACCGGTGTGCCTGGTTAAACAAATAAAATTCAGGTCACCTGCATATATCAGGTCAGAGCTAGATGACCCACACCTCTGTTGCTGTGTAAATAGTAGGGTTATCACCAGCACAATTATTCTTACCTTATTGTAGTACTGCACCTGCACCGAGTGCCACTGCCCATCGCTGACCCCTCCCGCAACGAACGGCGCCACTGTCGTGGTTGTCTCCCCTGCAAAAACAGGCAGAAGGGAAAAAGATAAAACAATACACCATCACTGCAAGAAACACACAGAGACTCCCACTGGCCACAGGATGCAGCCAGCTTGCTTCATCAGGGAGGAATTTGGGTTTGTCCTGCAAGACAATAAATAGCCCCAGTTTCATGGAGTCACTCTGGTCACAAAAACCAGCTTCTGGCACATTTGGGTGAATTACGTTGCTTTTTATCAAGCTTCTGCAAAGTGTGGTAGCAGATGCATTGAGTACATACAGCTGTTGCTGAAGTGATCAACTGAGGGAGAAATGTACATGAATTTTTCTTCATTTTTGCCAAAAGCACCCTTTGAGGTTTTTTTAGTATGATGAGTATTGTGATGGGATGTTTTGTCAGGGAAGGGAAGCTACTCCCTGTTAGAACTGCAAAAGCAAAATCCAAAAGTACTCTAGTATAAAACCCATAGTAACTTTGGGCTCAGCAAAATTTTACCAGTGATTAATGAAATTATTGGCAGCCTTTCAGTGTTTAAATTTGAAAGCAAGACTTTGCCATTGCAATTGGAAAGCTGAAGCTTTTAAGCCAGGACTGAGTCAGCAGACCCAGCTCAGTAACCAGTCATATCTGTTCCAAGGTAGCAGCAAAATAAACATTCATGTTGAAAGTACATAATACGCCTGGCACAGAGAAGGGATTGCTCACTTTTTTTTTTTTTTTTTTTTTTTTTAACAGTTGGAACATTCTACATAATAAACCACAGGAAAAGTAACTCCCCCTGTAAACTAACAAAGCTCATAGTATTGTTGAGCTTAAAATGTACTTTCAACTCTGTATTTGCAACAAATACCTAAGTCAAATATTATTCTTGTGTCTCCTACTCTCCTTTAACTCCCATCCCATGTATTTCTGTTATTTAAACAATACATATTTCAGCTTAGAATGTATGACATCCTGCTGTGATGGTTTTTATCATTTAGTGATAGAATCTATACAAATAATTGGGCTTTTTATTCAGCTATCAAGTGTCTGCAAGAGGAAGATCACTGTTCTGCAATCCTTTTGCTCTGCTTTCCGTGAAAAAGTTGTTGCGACACGTAACACAGTGAGATCAGGTGTCCAAAACTTGTACTGTTCGTTAAAAGCCACTTAAAACTATAAAACATAAACTATTCTCCTTCCAAAGAAAATACCATTTGTAATATGCAGGACCAGACCTGCTCTCAGGTGCAGCAGTGCAAATCTAAATTTAGTTTCATGTATCTTAAAGGAGTTCCTTCACATTTAAATGCATATAAGTGCAAGCAGAATTTATTTTTTTCCCATTCATCCTCAGGGTACCTTCCAAGCAATTTGATTCAAGTTTAGACAGGTGAAGCAGAGCTACAGAAGAAAGCACATCTCTCTGCAGCATGTTATTTCCTTACACTAATCCATTCAGAAACCTGCCTTAAAATCTAATTTGGACAACTTTGAGGTAATAAAGGGGAAAGGTAACCAGATATCTTCAACCCAAAGGGCCCACATATGCATTTAAGCATCGCTGGTAAATCAGTGGGGTCACACAGGATTTACCATGGGGTCTGAGGGCAGCAGCCATCACCAGTGATGAGTGTGCAACACCAGTGTGGGCTGTGCTTCTGCTTCTATGGCTTTACTGCTTGCAATGTCTCACTTTCCACAAAAATAAAACAAGAGTTGACTTGAGCCCACATGTCTGTCCTGAATACGGATAATGGAAAATACCAGGATTATTTCCTGAATTACGTGCCCAATACAGATGCACAAACATCTCACTTGACCTACATATAACTCCAGTTGACTTACAGGACAACAGCCCTTTCCAGATATTTATTATTGTCTCAATAGAAAAATACCTTAAACCTGTGACAGCCAGAGCTTGTCTACACCACTGAGATTTCATTAAGTCACCAAAGCCTTGCCACTGAAAGCATAGATCTGCTTCTGGGCATATGTCCTGCCTGAACTTTGCTTGCCAGCCCTCCCCTCTCTCTTCTCCTACAAGCACCAGAAGACACTGACTTAGTCCTAGTGCAGAAAGCAGGCAAACGGCAAAGCTGCCACTTGTTGTTTCCTGGCCCATGTAGCAATGAGCGTGCAGTTCTCCTAAATTCATTATTGTTTATGGCTTCTTCTAAGAGGAGGTGCTTCTCCAGTGCAGAAATCCATTCTAGAGACAGCACCGCTCCTCCCCAATCCCTAATGAATGGCAGGCAGTTTTCACTTCTGCTAGCTTTTCCTTTGGCTTGCATAGATTTTTCAGATAACATTTACGCACCTACGTTCCTCTGATGGCGTAGTGTAAAAATGCATACACACACAACATTTATCACAGTATGATAAAATGAAATCTCATTTAAGCAAACATTGGCTTGGAGGCCAACATTCAGGCTAGTGCCAATTTTTTATAGTAGTCATAAACTCTGGCTTTTATAACTGCTATGTTGACAAGCTTCTGCCTACGACAGTGAGTGTAATCACCACAAACCGCTACAATCTGGAGTACACCCGGCATCAGTTGTTTACTGTGCAGTGTCAGCCAGTAAATTAATGAGGCAGCAAATAGCCATATAAAATCACTGAAGTGCATTTCCAAGCAGCTTGAGAGGATCTCCTGACTTCAAGCAGAAACGCTCGACTCAAGTGAAACCTCACCTGCAGAGAAGGTGAGCTGGATCTGCTCCTCAATGATCTCCAAGGCAATGAAGTCATGCTTCTCGTTGAAACGCCCATTGTAGAGGAGGAGAGCATTCCTCTCCCTGGTTGCAAACCTAGAACGCAGAGAAATGGAGTTAGTTTGTGCATAACAGCTTATGGATTAAAGACTGATGGCCAAGTCACCCAGAAGAAAGAAGGCATTGTGTTTAGCAGATAAACAAGCCTTTGAATCAATCTTCAGACAGAAAATTGTAAAACTGAGGAGTCAGCCACAGGATAAATCTACTCTTTCACAATGAGCGAGGCAAGCAGATGGAAATTACAGAAATCTACTCTGCAGAGATCTGCTGACCCTCACGAGGGCTAAAATTAGGCAGACACAAGATGCAGCAGCAGTATCTGACACTCACCAAACAGTAGCACTTACTACACTCTGCAAACAGTCTGACAGCTAGAAAGCATTTCACATCAAAGGGGGGATCCTTGCTGCCTGCTTGCTGTCTAAATGCTACAGGATCCTGGGACAGTCATCAACTGATTAAAAGAGCCTGATGGGGAGGTGAGGGGAAAGAAAGATAAGAGGTACTTTAATAACGCCATGCAGAAAATCAGAGTTAGTCAGTCAACAGGTCAGTCAATTGGAAGAAGGAAAATAAACACTCAAATGACTTCACTAGATCAGCACCAACAGGTGCATTTGGGTTTTCTTTTTCTTGTGCTACTAATATGGGATGTATCTTTCTTGCAGAAATAGGGGCAACCCCACTTTCAAAACAAGCCTTGTTGTTTCTTTTTTTTTTTTTTTTTGTTAGCACAGACCATTTTTTCAAATTTCTGCTTGTTGTGAGCATTTTATATTTTTTAATTTAATTCTCTTATCTCTGGAGAGTTGCACACAGCTTTCATCTACTCAGAAATGCAAAAAAAAGGTTACACTTTACATAAATATTTTTACAAAGATTAATATTAGATAGAGAGAAAAGGAGAAACCATGGGAATTTCTTGTGTTTCCCAATGGCAATTTAGTATGATTTTGTATCTTGAACTTCAGGAAATATGCCTGATTTAAATTAACCCACTTTTCCTACAAATGAAGGAAATACTGAACACAGCTTATGAAAACTGTCTTCCACAGACATAAGACGTGACTCTTGTGCCTGTCATATCATGTCTAACAGCAAGACTCTCATGTGATGCAACAAAACCTGCATTTCAGAGAATGGGAACAAAGCAGTATTTTAGAATACCAGGGTTGGTATTTGAAAGAAAAAGTTTCAAAGACTAAGAATTTTTTTACCAGAAGTTGTTTGTCAGACATATGTATGTTGTGGACCACACTGAGTAGAGACCTTTCAGAATTTGAGCTACATGGAAACGGGAAATTTTATTAATATAGTTTTAAATGGTTTTGAACGATAATTAATTGTTCTAGTTCAAAAAACAGAAGTCACAAATTTGATATTTCCTGTAAAATTCAAATTTTAAAGAATAGGCATTATAGTCCATCAAAATATTAATTAAAGTTGTGAATACTTTAAATCAGTTTTGATATACATATTTATTTCTAGTTTTGCTTATCATAGTGTAATATTATATAAGCAAAAGGCAAACTAAATTAATTACAACAATAGCATGGAAATATATCAATATTATAAAAACACAGATTCAGTTTTCACTTTCCACAATCAAACATTTCATCCAAAGGAATACAGTTAGTGTAAAACATTTCCCAAGACTATTTTTTCATGGATAACTGCTTCATCCAAATATTTTGATCACATCTATCCAGAATATATAAGGGCAAAGGAAAAGGGAATAATACTAGTGGTGCTTCTTCACTGGGCAAGAAGATTTAGTCTGGCAGCAATAACAGGAAGCTTAGTTCTGTTTGAATATATTTTCTCGTATTCTTACAATTTCCTACCATCATTTTAAGTATGAAACCATTATTTATTAAACTGTTACATTTTTAAGCCATTTTGTATATTTATTTATCCGTGCTCAGTTCCATTCTTTACCACTAGTCAAAAGCAACTTTTGTATTACAGTCATTGTTAAAAGCACTACTGCTTTTGAACTTGTCTGGTTATCACCCACCAGCTGGAGGAAAAAATGCTGGTTTTTATTAGAAGGGATATGTTTAATTTCATGACACAGGAAACACAAGAGTGTCTTTCTTACAGAATTTTGCATAAATAATCAGAAAACCTTTCCACTAAAAATGTCTCTTGGAGTGAAGGAGTAGTAAGTGTCAGAATTAAGCAAGGAAGATACATAATATTGGGAACAGAAAGACATGCATGGTCAGTAACCTATCTACTTTAAAAAACATTTTAGTTATGGGACTGGACAATGCAAATATTTTGCTCTTTGCTAGGAGTGGGTCATTGAGGCTGAGGGAAGCTGGACACCCTGGGATTTTACGAATGCCCCCAAATCACAAAATACTTAATGGTAAATCATAATCATTAGCAGCCAAACTGCTAATTCTTGCTGATCCTCACATAATGTTTTCCTCCTCCACTGAAGGATAATAAAAGCCAAAGAAATAGCTAGTGTAAATAAAAGTGAACTTTGGGTATGAAAATCTAAATGTGTCGCCATTCCAGACACTGTGGGATGAACTTCATAATGGCCTAGAATTCTTATAGTCACACTGAGTGGACTAAGTAGTGTTTAGCTCGTGACTAAATAAGCCATTGTGGTTCTAAAGATGGTGAACAAACCCTGGTGTAAGGACTACCT
The DNA here is from genome assembly GCA_013399835.1 of Leptocoma aspasia. Lineage (NCBI taxonomy): Eukaryota > Metazoa > Chordata > Aves > Passeriformes > Nectariniidae > Leptocoma > Leptocoma aspasia. The sequence continues at coordinate 363,879 of VXAX01004279.1, read as the reverse complement.
TTGTACAGTACTTTGCTATTTCTCAATAACCCCTACACAGGGCATTTGAGTAATTTTAACTTGAAGCACCCTAAACGTCAAAGCTCTCTTTCCAAAAGCCTGAAAAATGACACCTCATGGCTGAGGGGACAAGTCAAGGGTAGCGCAGGCAATTCATGCTGGCAGCCAGCCCAGACCGCGCCTTTGTTTGCTCTCACTGTGGGTCTGACAAATCCAACAGAGCCTTTTGCTCCTCAGTTTTCCTGTGTAACTAGACCTGATGCTCTAAAACAATCTTCACAGGCACAACTCTTCCTTGCCTTGGCTTGTGTGCAAACCACATCTGTGCTTTCTGATTTAACCAAACTTTCAAGATTCCATAAAATTTTGACTTTAGGATTAAGGCAGATGAAAGATAAAATGGTAGAAATCATAAAATGATAGAATGGTTTGGGTTAGAAGAGACCATAAAGATCATCTAGCTCCAACCCCCTGCCATGGGCAGGGACACCTTCCACTAGACCAGGTTGCTCCAAGTCCCATGCAGCCTGGCCTTGAACATTCACAAGGATGGAGCATTACTTACTTATATTAACAGAAGCATTACATGGGGAATCTGTCTGGGGTCTTAGTTCAGGAAAGTAAACTATGCTAAAGGACAGTACTGAAAAACATGCTGTAAAAAAGTGACCTGGCTCCTGAGAGATGTGAAACACCAGGTAATGGCTGGGTGCTGGAGGGGACATAAGCCTGAAGCCTGTCTGACCACCCTGAGCACTTTGTCCTAGCAGATACACACACAGGTCTGCCCTTGCAGCTGCTCTTGTACCTACCAAAAAATCCCCAGCTCTGCTCTTTGGGGTCAGGACTAACACATTCTGTGTTGTTTACTCACAGTCAGCTGTGAGGGAAAACCAAAAGTCAATCCTGACCAGCTAAACCATGGGAAAGCTGAAAACCCACCCCCTCCCCAGAGAAGAGGCATCTGTGCACCTGGAACTCTGGCTCCACACCAAGCAAGCCCTGTGCCTGACCCAAGAAGTCTTCTCCAGAAGAGGGGTTTTTCCCAGGTGAGGGAGAGCCCTTGCCCATGAGTGTGGCTGCAATCATTGCTCCTCCTTGCCTACCTGAGCACCCCCAGGAGAAAAGTGAGAGCCCAGAAGAAGACTGCCCAACATGGGGGTGTTGGGGCAGATGCGATGGGGATAAGACTACTTGTGCCTGGGAGCTGGGATGGGACCAGACGCAGGACCTGGGTGTGAAGGCCAGAAGGAGCTAAGTGAGGAGCTGGATGAGTTAGGGTTGTCCCAAGCCCAAGGTTGGGGACCACTGGAAAGCAAGAACCTGATAAGGACCAGACTGTGCTCAGCCATGGCCTGACATGCCCAGGTCCTCTCACAGGTGGGGAAACAGGGGATGGGAAGAGTGCTCCCAAACAAGGAGCATGAATGGATTGGTTCTGAAGCTGGGCTGAAGGTCAGGAAGCTAAAAGCCCAACTAGTAAAAGTGTCAAACCCAACATCCACCCCGGCCCTTCTGCGGCCAAAGGCTACTGATGGGTGGCCAGAGTGGTCCTGGTGTCCCTTCTCCCCGCTCCATCACCCTGTGTTACAACAACGTTGTGAGTCAGCAACTCAGAAACATCCACAGCAGGGCAGAAAATCAAATGCTTTCAAATAACATGCCTATGCCCTGCTCGCAGGAGTCACTGTCAGAAATCCCTGCAGCGACCTTCAGGGGTAGGTCTTTGGTGGGCATCAGTAGGTGACAAACAGTCCCAAGCTCAAGCAGGAAGCCATCAGCCACAGAGCCCTTCCCCGCTGGGACTTACATGAGGGAGACGGTGAAGTGGAAGCGCTGCCGCAGCCCCTTGAAGGTGATGAAGGACTGGGGGGGGAAGCTCCTGGTGGTCATCTCGCAGTACGGCCGCTCGTACTCGCCGGGGGGGCACTCGCACTTGAAGCCCCCGATGAGCAGGTTGACGCAGGTCCCTCCGTTCTTACACACCCCTGGAGCACAGCGCCCGGAGCGCGCGTTCACCTCACAGTGCTCTCCTGCAAGGGGACAAGCAGACATCAGGGAAGGTGACACCTCAGCCTAGCACCAAGCTGTGACACTCAGCTACCCAGGTGGTTCTGCTACAGGTTAAGCTGCTTCCAAACTTCTACACCTGATCCCCTAAGCAACAGAGGTACTATTGCTGTGGTCTGTGCAGTGACAAAGGACTCTTGGCAATAATATCAGAAGGCTAAATATGGTTTATTAACATGACTCTATAATTCAAAGGATTTGGCTATTATCTGCCCAGTCCGGAGCAATCGAAGCTGCTGCTTCCAGCTCCGTCCAAGGAATGCTAGAATAGCTTACACAATCAGAGATAACAACTTTTCACCTCATAGGCTGAAAGGAAGAAAAACCGCCATCTCCTATTATCAGGAGACAGGCAGAGAAAACCTCTGTCCTTGAAACACAGCTCAGAGATTTGGTTATAATATCTTGTACAGAGTAAGAAGACGCTTTCCCATGGGAAGAAGTTTTCTGCAGGCCTGCATGCAAGGGAACTTATAATATGTTCACACAACAAGGTACAAGCCTGTGATTGCTGTGGGTAAGGACACTGCATCTTCTTCAAGTCTGAATTTTCAGGGAAGTGTGGAATATGATTTGCTGAGCAATCCTCTTGCAAATATCCAACAACATTGGCCTATGGTATCCAGATTCCTTGGCTGCTTCCAAACTGAGTGACAAATACAGAGCTGGTGACAAACAGATCTGGATGGGAGGAGGTAAAAACCCTGCACACTCCCTGTCAACCAAAATATGTGCAAATTGTTTTGGTGTTTCACTATAGTTGGAAATTGTGTAAAACATAAATGGTTGCACTTTGTCTTGAATGGGATTTGGCTTTGCTGCTCATGGCAGCAGCAGGACATGGCTGAGCTCATGACAAAGCTCTCGAAATGTCTATAGCAAGAATAAGCAGGATACAGATGACAGGGATTGCTTCCACCTTTTCCCACAAATGCTTACTGCAGGCGATGACCATTTTCTGAACCCTTTGGAACACGGCAGATTAACTCTCCACAGAAGTTATGGATTCTGTGTGCCACTTGCTAAGTTGTTTCACCTCTAAATAATTTCTCTTTATTCATCCCCAATGCATGTAGTAAGATGTGTTAAATACAATACTAAAGAATTCGGTGTCGTGCTTTGTATGTATGCCATGAATTTCTGTCCTGTGCTTACCCAAAATCTGAAAATGAATCCCAATTTTTAAAAAAGTAATGTACAGAGGATATTAATTTTAAAATATCTGCTGTGGCTGGGACAAAAGCAGCTGCTGAATTAATCATTGTACAGAAAGGCAAACCCTCTGCGTGAGTTAATTAGTTAACATTAGTGTTTTGACATGTGTCTTCCTATGGTATGTTCACATCCCACATGTAAAACTGTTCAGAGAAACTGGAGGTGGCATACACAGTTCAACTTAACCCAGTAATGGTGTCTGACAAATAAATGTAGTGCAATACTACTCAACACAGCCACCTGAAGGAATACATTTCTAACACTCCAATGTTTGCATGATCGCTCGCCAATTGTATCATCACCAGATGATACAATTACATTGGGACAGGCTCTTTACAGCGGTGCTCAGCAACAGGACAAGGCACAACAGGCACAGACTGAAAAGCAGGAAGTTCCATCTGAGAATGAGAAAAAACTTCTGTCCCTCGAGAATGACAGAGCACTGGAATGGGCTACCCAGAGAGGCTGTGGAGTCTCTTTCTCTGGAGATATTTGAAACCCATCTGGACATGATCCAGTGCAACTTGCTGTGGGTGAGCCTGCTTTAGCAGGGGTCTGGAGAGCAGAAACCCCTTCCAACCCTGACAATTCTGTGGTCCTGTGATTGATTCAAGCACAGTTAAAACCGTGAAAACACATTCCTGCAGGAAAGTAAAAGCAGCAGGAGCTGTGGGCAGTGACTCATTAACAAAGGCAAATTTAAATGGAAAGTTTTTGTTCCATTTACTGCTCCCCAGCCCTGCTCCCACGGGTTCCCACGCCAAAGCTGCCCACACTGGGAGGCAGGCTGAAGCCAGCAGTAGTGCTGCACCCAGGCCTGGATCTGCACCTCCCTTCTGTGCCAGGCTGTAAACTGCCATGGTTTGCAGCTGGTTTAGCCACTGCTCCAAGGGCAGTGATCTCTGAGATAAGGTGAGGTGGGCAGCTTTGTGGTTTTGGCTCTCCAGCTTTGCTGCCTTTTTCTTCTTGCATCAACACCACTTGCCTTTCAGGCCAGGTATGGCTTAAGCTGGCAAAATGCAGGAGCAAACACAAGACTGCTATGATCAGGAGCCAGGCACACCCCATCCAGGTGGGGCCAGCTCTGGAGGATGGACCTGCTCTGTGCTTTACTCTGAACTAATAACCCATATAGCCTTGAGTCCAAGCCTGTGCTTAAGAGCTTTTCCCCTTCAGCACTGATGTTCCTATATTTTCACTTTAACATATTAAGTGAAATGCTGTGAAAATTACTTGATAAATATCTTCCTGTTTCCATTTATCAGCTCTACATATCAGGCAAGATTATATGAATATACTTTCCTCAATATTTTTAAATGCTCTATAATGTGTTTCTTCTGGAAAAATTTGTATATATCATCATCCAAGATATCCCCCGGTATACTGGATATGGTGCACACAGGCATCAGATATTTTAAGAGGACACCACAGCAAGCACTTGTTGATGATCCACTGCATAAGCACAGCCCTTAAACACGTATCTTGTGTACCAAAACTCTCAAATAAGTGGAAAAACAAAATTCCTATAGAAAGACAAAACAGAGGTTTGTTGCTTTAAAAAAAAGTAGTAGGATATTTTGTGAAATAACTCCCTGACTCAGGGAAGAATGTAATCTTCAAGGCTTTCTGGGAACAGATTGATGTATTTTGTAAAAGCAAATAACACGAAGGCTTGAATACACAGAGAGAAAGAGGGTGAGCTAAAAGGAGAGATTCCTGGCATTGCAGCATGCTATGGAAATGCCATGGCAATACAGAGGTGAAATATAAAAGCCTAAGCTGGAAGTCATTGATGGTTCTGTATTAATTCTGTGATATAACAAGAATTTATAGACCATTTGTTTAGATACCTCTACAGGCATAAAACTATTTAAGAGAAAAGCTCACAGAAAAATTGTATTGTGTTGGTTTTATTACTGCATTTCATTATGATGTGTAAAGAAGTCAATTAAAAGAATATACTTCAAGATTCTTTGTCCTATATTTATTCAGTAGTAACATCATTGATGTCCCAGTTACTAATGTTATTCTGAATTCTCTTAAGTCTGTCATGTAAATGAGAACTGCATTTGATGCATATTCTTTGATGTTGAATTTTCATATTTTATGTGTATTTACCAAAATATATTAAAATAGAGGTTTTGAAATTTCAACAGTAAATCCACGGTGTCACTGTGCTTTGAGGCACAAAGGTTACCAAAAAACCTTTTGTTTTTTAAACTTAGAAACCTTAATTACTCTTTTCTCCAAAAGTGCCTGGAATTATTTAGAAACAGAGCATTTTTGCCTTTTGGAGTAGCCATCTGAACAAGAATTTGAAGCACTGCTTTGATCAGGACTGGCAACAGAAGGCACTTTTGTGTCACCCTTGGATCTGTCACTTGCAAGGGCAGCCACCTCCCCTTGGACACACCACTGTCCCACAGCTCTGCCCTGCAGGAGTTTTGAGGCACAGCCTAAAAACCATCCTCAGAATTTGAACCAAAGTCTGCATGGTCTTGAAGGAAGAGCTGGTTGCTGGCTGGAGTCAGAAGGCCCTAAGGGAAGAGCTACTTGAGGAGCAGAAAAGGAAGGGAGCTGCATGTGCCAGCCTTTGGGAACGAAAGGTGCCTGTGTGCCTGCTTGCAGCTGAAGGTCGGAGGGCTGGGACGTGCCACCAAAAGGGTGGCCTAACAGTCTGGAAGGAAAAAATAGTACAAAAGAAGGAGAGCTGCTGTGCAGTGAGGGTCTGGAGGGGCTGGAGGGGTGATGAAAGCACAGCCCAAATAGCTGTCACACACAGCCTGGGGTCAGTCTGTGATGCTGGTGATGGCAGCATGGCTCAGCCATTCACCCAGCCTGTGAAATTCTCCTTTGCTCCTCACAGCATTTCCTTGACTAATACAATTTCATTTTTCACACTGGCTTGCATTTTAGGAATCACTGAACAAACTAGTTACACATCAGAGCTCTGTGAAATGCAAGCAGGGGGTGTGAAGCTCAGCCCCTCCAGCTGCTAAAGCTAAAGCACGCACTCTCAGATAACTCAGGCTGTGGCTGCCTGTTATCTGCCAGCAGATTCCTGGGCTTTGAAAAAATTCTGCCCTTGCCAGAAAATGATTTACTGTGACATGACAGTAGCTGATCTAATAGGCTCCCAATTAATATTGATGACTTTTAAAGTTATGAGTCCTGTGGCTTTTCTGCCACACATTTATGTAGTGCTTCCTGCTTTTAAAGCCCTTGAGATCAAAACGTCATAGCTGCTTTTGACACTGCATCCTACTCACAAATATCCTATCTTTAATGGATACCTATCCTCTTAGATTTTAGGACTAATGTTACAAAGATGTTAATCATGAAGTTTCTGTTATTAAGTTTATTAAGTGAGGACATCACGACAGCAGGTGCAAAATAACAATAACAGGCAAATACAAAGGCTGGCTAGATTTGGTCTTACTCTGACCTATTCCAAATAAAGTAATGAAAGTTTAACTAATAAACAATAAATGGTGATGGAAAAAGTGAAAATAAATAAAAATAAGCCATCTTAAAACTGAGACAATAATCTCGCAATTGCAAATGCCTTGTGAGCTGAACATTGTGGGTTTCAAGCAACACACTGGTGTGCATCAATGAGCCAGTCTCTGCAGAAATCTGACTGTGGTTTTGCTGATGAGTTGTTTGACCTTACAACAACAATGTATAATGTTTGAAAGCTAGCTGGAAACAAGATGATGGCATCCAAATACAGACAGAATTCCTTTTCACATCAGTTTACTGCAGTGTGTTTCACCACTACATCGGTTTAGGGACTAGTCCTCAAAATTTTTTACTATTCTCTGATTGTATTCAACTGAAACAGTACATTAAATATATATTTACATGAAGCAGCAAATTTGCACTGATGTTAACATCAGTTTCCCTGGACACATTAATTTTTTACTCACTGTCTGTAATTGTTTGAACTGATTCTTTTCTCCTTTCCTCATCCTGCCACTTACTCTAGACACATATTAATTTTCTCTATGTTTATAGTTGCTTTGCCAGAATAAACAGCATTTTGAGAAGCTGACTTAAGCAGTCCACCTAAAATTATATACTTTAAAGTGGAAAGAAGAATCCACAAGAATTAAGGCAAAAGGAGAAAAAACAAGAAATAAAACAACTAAATTCTTCCAACAATTCCCATTGACCATTTGCTCAAATAAAGAACCAACTACATTAAAAATGTATTTGCTGTCTTGCACATTATGGGAAATCAATCCTTTTCCTCTAGTAATTAAAGCACTACTAACCTTACATGACAATTGGCACCAAAGCAATCAGTGAACTAAGTAATAAGAAGGTTGTTAAAAACTAATTAGCTTCAGAATCAGCTTGGAAATCTCTACTGGGACAAGAGATAAAGAGGTTGGGATCCTGCACTTTAGGGGTGGTTTCACCATAGCTCAGATGAGTGGGAGTTACCACAGTCCCCTTCTTTCCCCAAGCATGCTGCAGGTTCCTCCCCCTCCCTTGTGCTGGCATTCATGTAATCCTGCAGTTGACTGATTTGTAGAGCTAAGATGCCAAAACACTGTTCATTTCTTTATTTAAGTGTTAGTGATCTTCAGATTAAGTCCCTTCTAGGACTGATGGGATGAATAGCACATCAAGCATATGGGAAGGAGGCAGGACCATGCACCCAGGAATAAGAATGAAAGAATGGTCTTAGAAAGGTTTAACTGTTATGGAAATACAACTTTGAGCCATTTTAGATAGCTCATGTCTTTAGATAGCTCATGTCTGGTGGCTCAATGCTTGCCTTAGGAGAACTGGACCAACGTCTCCAGTAGATACTCACCTCTCTCCACTAACTGTACATGGATGTACTGCAGGAAAATTTGCCTAAAACATAGGTGCAATTCAAATAATAAAAATTAGCACTGGATTTTGTCCATAAAAGGAAATTCATTACTTCATAATTCAGTGGTGCATGAGTCTACCCTCAGAACCTACTGGGGGTCAGCTTTACCTCCCAGCAAATTGGCAGCAAATGCCAATTACCAATGAAATGTGACACAAACAAACAAACAAACAAATATCTACTGGGTTTATGAGAGAAGTTAGAGAGCAGCTACCCAGAAACATTAGCCAGCTCATTCTGAATGATGGAGAAGCTGGATCAAATAGAAGTTAGAAGCCACTGGTGTACTAGTAGCAGGGATTAATTAGGGGACAACTAAATTCATGTACCATTTTACGTGAGTGACTCAGAAGTGTTATTTGAGTAACAGATTTAAAATCTGGGTTCCTTAGAAATCAAGGGCCACTTCAGAGAGGCCATGCAGACTCCACACTATTGACACTGATGGTCATGACTTTGTGAGGTTTCTAAATGACACTGCTACTAAACTTTTAAACTTGAAAATACATTTTGGTATTTTCTTTTACTCATTTGTTTATGTTTTTAGAACTGGGACTGATCTAGGTTAATTAAAATTATCCCAAATCCTCTTATAGGGAGAAACACCAGCTTAAGGTCTATTTTAGACTTTCCCTTCTTTCTTTTGCTTTCTGCTTCCTTTGCTGCTTTCTGACTTATAAAGTCATATTATGAGAAACAGGTTAAAGTAAATAATATATAAATATCTACATAGATATACTCCACACATACTCAAGCTGCTGACTTGCAGTGACAGCTGTCCTGCAGGATCTCAGTTGCTAACCATTCCAGATTTAATATTATGTATTTACAAGACAGTAACCTGACCTTATGACACTAAGCAAAGTAACAGCAAAAACATTCCTGTCACACTATGCATATAGCTTGCCAAGTAGTTCTCTGAGGTGATATGTAGAAATGATTCTATAAAAAGATACTCCGGAAATCACCCTTTTATCTCTGGATCTGCTTCAGTTTTTCCGTGGGCATAAGCACTAAGCTCTGAGCTGGTGGGAAGAAACTGGTGGTGCAAATTTACCACTGCTCTTTTGGATATAAATATATATCTCTTATACCTCTCCTTTACCATCACCCTTCTCCCTTCCCTGTGCTTCTTCCATAAAGTTCCCCCTAACCATCCCTGATAACTCACAATTCAGATTTTCAAAAACCATAAGACTCAGCTAAATAAGATTTTTAATCATGAGATGCTTTAAAATAATAAACATGAGAGGCTTTTTATTTTCTTTTATTTGCCTCTGAAGCTGTGGGTGTCATCTGCTGGCCCCAAAGTACATGAGAGTTTTTGGTGGTCAAATTCCAGCCCAAATTGTCTGTTCTGAGGGAGCTCCCATTCCTACTCACACCTCAACAGGATGATGCTACTTGAGCCTTCCCAGTTCCTCTTCCCACCAGGGTCCTCAAGGAAAGCATCTGCACCCTGGCTGCTCTGAAGTCCTGCAACCTTCTGGGAGGAGGAGGAGGAGGAGGAGGACCACCATGAAAATATCCCATGGGCCAAACAGGCAAGGGAGAGGGCAGGACCCCATTCTACTTGCTGATCCTTCCACACTGGAAACCAAGCTAAAATGTATTTTACAAAAGTAAAAACAGCGAAAGCAGGTCTCCATTGCTCAAGCTGTTTCAGGCTGTGCCCACTGATGCATTGCACATGCAGAGCAGTCACTGCAGTCACTGCAACAGTGCCTGGCCCTCTGACAGCCCCAAACCAGGCCCAGGATCCTACAGCAGCATCAGCCTGAGCAAAGATGTTCCATTTTCCCTCCTCCTCCTCCTCACAAAACAAAAGACACCCTGCAGAGAAGGATGGATGGATTGGTGATTTGGGTTGTTTTGTGGTTTTGCATTTAAATTAGAAGGAATAATTGGGGGAGGTGGGAAGGAGAAGAAGCAGTACTGAGGAGGATTAGTGATATTTGGGGCACATCTGTTAGAGAAATGAATTAGTCTGTGGATTCCAGAAATTACGAGCATGTTCTCAAGATGATATATGCTCAATGTTGCACGATCACTGAACCTCATTCTCCTATGCAATTTTCACCAGTGCCAGCAAGAACAGAGCATAGACAAAAATCACAACTGAAGAGCTGTGTTCTCTTCCTTGTGTATTTGCTGAGGAATAAAAATTCCCAGGCATTAGGTTTCCACTCTATCTACACCAGGCAGCTCACCTTTCACCTTCCAGCCATGAGGCCAGAACGGTGTGAGCACCAGAAGTGCAACTGAGATTTATCAGGAGTGCTGTGATTTTTTTTTTTCCTGACAGCACCATGGTGAGCAAGGAGCCAGATGCCACAGTAAAATATTCTCCATTTAAGAAAACACCGAATTCTGAAGCCCACTTTATGGTTTGGCAAAAGAAAGAGGTAACTCACCATTTTACAGCCCATGGATTGATGCCAATATCTCCAAAAAAAAGCCCTAGATGGTTGTTTTGCAGAGGTGGGGCACATGCTCAATGGCAAACTCATGAAGAGACATCTCTATGTGAAGACACACTGGTGTTCTGCAATGGGCCAGTGGGCAGTGGTGCACACAATGTGTCTGGTTTCCCCCTGCTGCCTGCTCCCACAGCACCAGACATAATCACCCCCAGGCTTTTGAGGGAATGATGAGGAAAAGCACTTTTTTGGAGGAGAAAAAACCCATAGAATCACAAGATCATTTTGGTTGGAAAAGGCCTTTAGCATCCAAGCCTTTAGCCTGCCACACTTACTTAACAACAAATTTTGCCCTATGGGGTCCAGTGGGTAATTTCTTAATGTCTTAATCTTTACTCCTGGCTGACTTGACAACGCTCACTAAGCTCTCTAAATTATTGAACCATTTATTGTAATGTACAGGGCCCTCACAAAGTGTCATCTCCTTCTTCATTTGACCTGTAAGGTAAAGCTTTAGAGACCTTTTAGGTTCTGTCTCTCTCACAGAGCTAAACACAGTACAAATCTACACATGAAAAAAAAGAAATGCACAAAAATTTCCTGTTATGTTGAACTCTGTGGCAGGTTTACATGTAAGACATTTCATCATAATGCAAATTGCAGTGATTTGGTGTAAGATATGGTGATGAAGCAGTGCCTTTCAATAAAAGCCTAAGCTTTATCTCTGGATGTATTATCAGGGGGATAACATTATTATAGATGTCAAAGATAAACCTCAAACTAGATTATGCCATTGTGTCTGCAATTTGCATTATTACTTAGAATAAACCTCTTCCTAAAAATCCCACCTTAAAACTGGAAGAAGCTGGAGGTGTAAGAACAAAGCATCCCTTTGCATAACACATTCATTTACAGAGGAATATCCCTCCCTCCATTTATTTTTAAGAGGCACAATCACCCTCTACCTTTACTATATATTCAGCTGATATTATATTTTGTTTTCTTGTCTCTCTGTGCCCCTTGATTCCTCTCCAGGAGCGTTACTTGAGGATGGGCACATAGAGGGAGCCAAAGGCTGGAGTAGGCACCATGGCTGGCAGGACAGATTCCCTTTGGGACAACTTTTGCAGGCTGATCCATATTTGCATCTCTGCATGCCTGCAGGCGTTTCAGCATGGGAACCACCTGCCAGGCTTAGTTCTCACCTCCTTCCATGGGCAGCAGTGAGATAGAAGAAGGGACAGACTCATTGTGCTTCTGCTCAGATGACAAGAAAAATTATTTCATCCCACAGAGTTGCAATTTTTCCTGGGCACCAAATGCCACCACCAGGACCATGAACTCCACAAGGCTGCTGTTCCACAGGCTGTTTCAGCCTCACACTGGGCTTTTCAAAATACATTAAACTATTTATGTGAATGAGGAAAGCAAGCAAGGTGTGGTGGCAGTGGCAGGGGTTGTGTGCAATAACATCTTTTATCAACAGGAACTCAGGAGCTGGACAACCAGACACACTTTCAGGCACCATCAGGCTTCCTGCTCCCTTTCAGCCTGGTTTCCCTAAGCTGCTTTCCACAGATCACCAAAGGGTTTCCACTCCCAGTTCCTAAATTGGTGAGCAAGAGCAAAACTCTAGCACTTGTTTTTGATCAGGTTAGCATCTCAAAGCAGTTCAAAAAGGCAACACATCTGCAAATAACCGCCCTCAGAAAGAAGAAGAAAAATGAATGCTAAAGAAGACGCAGAAAAGAAGATCAGTGTCTCCCTTTCAAGGGCAAACATTGCTCTTTCCTTTAGGAGAGTTCAGGCCTTATTTCACTAAGATCCCACTTAATTTTCTCCATGTAACTGTTACAGACGTGATGATTCAGCTCACAGGAGACAAAACACAGAAGAAGCCATCTCCCCTTGTCTCCAGCAGCCCCCTGGGACTGACTGCACAAGCAGCTAACACCTCACATCTCCACTAAAGGAAGGCTGGTGAGAGCCCATATTTTGTGTTTTCCCTAAATTAGAAGTTTTCACAGGAAAATCTCACTCTCCCATTTTCTGTGTAACCCAATGCTATGGTAAATATCATGGCAAGTTAGAACCAGGCAGATCCCTAATCAAATCATGCCCCTTAACATCCTAGGTGGTCCCAGAAGCTCTGGTGGAAAGAAGCATAATGGCCAATTAGTGAGAAAAACTGAAGAGGAGCCATAAAATATTAATAATGCAACAGAAAACCATCCTTAAAGACAATCTACTATTGTAAGTACGTTTTATGAAGCTAGGAGTTCAGAGCTCTATATTTTATTTTATATGAGAAGTATCAGCTTAAAAGAAAGGTATACTTAAAAGCACTGTCTAACTGTCTTTACTGTGAATCATAGTTCAGTGGTTTAGCATCATGGGATACGTAGCACTGGCAAAACAATCTGATGCTCATCAAATTCTCATTGTTATACATTGAAAGAAAATTCTGAAAAAAACAATCAAAAATGCCCCTTTGCTTGTCAAATTAAAAGGATTAGGGTTAAAAAAATAATCCCATAATCTTATGTTTTGGTAGCCTCAAAAATATTTGACACACAGTGCAGGAACACAAACTGAAAACAAAAAGCAACTTAACCAGGGAAACTGACTTTTTCTTAATGAGTCATGAAAAAGGGATTGTAATGCCACACACATCTTGCACAGAAAATCTCAAAATCCATGTATTTTTAAACCTACAGAACAGATGGAAATTCAAAAGTTACTTTCTTAAAAAGTGTTTTTAAATGGACTCATAAAAAATTAATCCAGTCAGCTTTCACAGCTTGTACTTAACTCTGCTTACAGCAGTCCAGTGAATTAAAATTCAGCCTTTTTGTTTAAACACCATTCAATCTAAAAGTAACCTTAACTGATTACCATCTTATTAGAGTTAATACACTTCATTGTGTCAATTAGAATGTGTTTAATTATTAATATAAGGCATTCATCTTCACATCTTCATCTTTCTTACAATATGCACATCAGTTGTGCTGACCCTTTGAAGATGGCCTATCTAATTAAAACATGCTTTTTAATTATACTATATGAAAATGCTGTATAAAAGGTCTCATATGCTTCTCTATGGAGAATTTGAGGGACAGCCTGAAGTAAAGTATCTTCATCTGGGTTTTTAGAAACAGAGAATTCAGGCTGGTGACTGCTCTGGCAGCCGCGTTCCGGGGGCAGGGTACAGTGCGGGTCGCAGAACAAAACCCGCCCCAGGAGGAGCAGGGATGGATGCAGGCACTGAACCATGATGCTCTAAACAAAAGAGCATTTGCAACAACAATGAAGTTGTGGTTCCCACCACGCTCTGCACAACTGTAATTATCTTGATGTTCAAGGCCAAGTACCTCAGTCTGGTGCTCAACTGTCGAAACTTTCAATCATCATAACACAAAGAACGGAGACACAAGAAACTATTCCATGCTCTTTTTCCCTCCTAACAGGATATCATCCTGATACCCCCATCTCTGCACATAACCATCCTTCCTGCCACTTTCCCATTGTTTATCCACTGACGAAAACAAAAATGTCTAATTTGGGAATTATAACTATATATACAGAAATCCAACATGTTTTTCAGAATTCAGTCTTACTGCTTCCCCGTTTTGTTTCCCAGTCTTTTATTTGCAGACAGGAGAAAAGGAGCCCCATTACCCTGATCCTTGGAATCTCTTTTGTTTTGAAAGATCTAGAATATTTTACTTCAGATGTCCTGGAATTTTTTTTTTTGTCTTCACCGCTGATCTGCTGTGAACACTGTGAGGGGATTTTCAGAACATAAGGTATACTGGAAAAGAATACTATCTCATTATGATTTTATCTTCTGCACAAATAACTTGTAGGCGAGTTTTTGGGTTTTTCTCCTCCTTTCTCTCCTCCTTTTTTCTTATCTGATTTGCTTTCGGTGAGAAAAAAACATCACCACTTAAGGGGTAGTCTAACATATGGGTTGTTTTGACATTTAGCAAGTGTATGTTTGGCAAATGAGAATGCACTTGTGCAGCTTAAAATTTTATCCAGCTAACCTTTCTGAAATTAA
>VXAX01004279.1:272360-349173 GCA_013399835.1 Leptocoma aspasia | reverse complement strand
ATCGCCAAATCTTACATTACACAAGGCTCAACTTGGCTAAATTAATAAAAAACACAATTGTAAACTATGGTCACAGAGAAATTTGCTGTTGCTTAATAAAATGCTATTTAAAATATTTTAATGAAAACAAACCTCCATGTTGTAATTTCTGTCAGACCAATGATCTGCAATGCATATATATGTTCATAATTATGACAGTATGTGGGAATTCAGCTACATCAGTGAGAAGGGGTTTTACATGTACCTATAAAATTATAATATCAAATACCTCCACTTTGATTAATCATGCTTTACTTCCCACGTTTTTTTATTTTAGTTTTACCAATGATGATAAGAAAATGTGCTATAACAAAGGTTTTCAAAAAACCTGGGAGAATTGTGACTCCCGTTTACGTGTAGTAACAGAAATACCATCAATATAAAACCAGGAAAAGAATTCAAGAAAATGCTCAAAATTGACAGAGCAATGTCATACACAGTAAAATACAATAAAAAAGACTTCACATGAGCTAGAAGAAAGGAAATCCTAAATTTGAACCAGTCAGGTGCCAGAGGCAGGCAGGCACCCACGCCAGGTGAGCAGCTTGCCTTGCTCAGCAAAGCTGGCTGCCTGACAGCAAACAGGAGCTCAGCTGGGCACGGTTGCAGGGTCAAATGTGTTCTTTTCACAACAGGTGTTTAACGAAACTCAACTTGGAAAAAAGAGACTGAAACCAACGTTAGCCACGGTAGGGGGCTTGGACTAGCTGATCTTCAGAGGTCCCTTCCAAGCCCAAACACCCTGAGGTTATTCCTGGCCATCAGGGCTAGATACTCAACACCTGCATTGTAGAAGAGCTCGGGCAGCCCTTGTCCCACAGCTGCAAGCCTGTCCCACCACAGTCTGTGCTGGCAGGCCTCTCATGAGCACAAGCCTAGACTTTGTCCTGTACAGCCCACAACCAAAAACCTGCCTTCTTCTCTCCATATTCCACCGTGCTCTCACAGACAGCAAGGGCATTAAGAGCCAGCAAGTGTAAAAATGTAACTGTGAGAATGGAACCATCCTGACACAGGTTACTGCCCAAGTTATCTGGTTACTGAATTTTAGCTACATGCTACTTTTACTTTTTATTTTTGTTATCAAAATCTGAGGAGAAAGTGTAAAATTATCAGTGATAGACTCTTCAGCTGACAAATGAGGGGAAAATGAAGGGAAGAAGAAGTCAGCCCCAGCCCACAGCTGTCTTATGGAGAAGCAAAAGAGGAGAAGCCATAATCAGTAAGGAGGATTTCCCAGACACAGAACTGTTTGGACGAGCTGAATTCATACGTATATTGGAGATTAATTACTAAGGTAGCTCCTGAAGCCAGAGCTAAGTGATTACATTGGTGTGTGATCTGCTACTTGCTTCCACAAAGCACCCATCGTGCCTCCACTGCAGGAGCACCCAGGAAGAACATGAGTCCTGCCAAATAATTCTAAAACTAGTTAAAAAGAACAAACACAACATTAAGTCTGTAGCTAGGTTTCCACATGACAGCAAAGGACTTTGACCACTGCAAATATTTCCATGGGCAAGGAAGATAAGACACAAGGCTCTAGATGAGGCATCTGAACCCCCAGCACTTGCAGCAGGTCAGCTGAATCAAAGACCATCCCACATACAGCACCTTGGGGTGAGGGCAAGGAGGGTTTGGACATGACTGAGAAAACTGTGGAACTTTAAACAGTAGCTAGTTTATTCACATCAGGATGAGGGTAAAGCGATAAAACTCTGCCTGGGTTTAAGAAAAAGCATAGCAGATTGCTGTGAAGGCTGCAGGCCACGTACAGCATTTGAGAACTAAATTGTCAACAAATACACCACAGTAATCCAATTAGCAAAGGCTTTTTGCATCCTGACAAGTGAGCGTAGGTTGAAGATTAGCTGAAGGACATATCCTCCAGATAAAAACCCACCCAGAGAAATGGCTGACCTCTGCAGTGAGTCCTGCAAATCTGACATAAACTCAAGATTTGCAACATTCATCTCCTGTGACTTGGTGACAGACGTGGACAGGAATATAATCAACAGAAACATGACAATAACAGACTTGAGAATTTGACTGAAACTTTTTACTCTGTTTTTTTTTGTTTCACTTATCTTCTGGAGGAAGCAGTCATGCAGTTGTGATATCCAGGCCTCAGTGCAGCATCACTTGGATCCAGCTGTGGTGTGCTGGCCCCATCCCTGCATGGGTGAACAGCAAACCTTGCCACAAAAAGAAGCAAGGACCTGTTTGAACATGCACAGCAAATCTCAGAGTTAAACACACCAGGTGAGTGGGCGCACAGACTTCTGCTGGGAAGCCATGTCAGAATAGAAATGTCCCCGCAGGCTTCCAGCCATGGGCAGCCCAGGAATGGCCCTTCCTCAGCTGCTCCTGACTTACTTTTGATGCAGCCCAGGACACAACTGGCCTTCTGGGCTGTAAGAGCACATTGCCAGCTCATGTCCAGCCTCACAACCACCAGCACCTCTGAGTCCTTCCTGGCAGGGCTGCTCTCAATCCCTTCAGCCCCCAGACTGTGTTGATAGTGGGGGTGCTCCAACCCAGCTGCAGGACCTTGCTCTTGGTCTCTTTAAACCTCATGAGATTCCCATGGGAATCCCATGCATTTCTTGAGCTTGTCCAGGTCCCTCTGGATGGCATCCCATGCTTCAAGTGTCAACTGCAGCACTCAGCTTGGTGTCATCTGAGAAATTTGCAGAGAGTATGCTCAATCCCTTTGTCTATGTCATTGATAAAGATAATAAATAACAATAATGATAGCCTTTTCCAGCTTTTACACAAGTCATGCTCTGAGAAGTGTTTGGAGGAGTTAAGCTCTGGTTCTGGACCATCTACCACACTGCTTCCAGGGTCCTTGCCAGCCACCCAAGTGCTGTAAGGACTTGGGGGCTTGGAAGGGGCTGGGAGGAAGCAGAGGTACCTGGCTGTACACAACTGCTGCCAACGTGGGGGCACAGTTTGCCATGTCTACAGCAACAGAGATGCTTGTTTATTCAGTAAAGGCAGAAAAGGGCTGATGAAACAGAGAAAGTTGAAGATGGATGGAAAAGACTGTGCTGGGACATCAGCCAAGGAGTACTAATTGTAAGGATGGGTCTTTACAAGCAAACAATTATTTATCTTTCCGTTAGATGTGAAAAAACTCCAGAGAGTCAGCTCCACAGCAATCAAAGGGAAGTGGTGATGCTGTTATGAAGACCTAGTTTCACTACAGGCATCAGAATAAAGGCATGGCATAGCACTGCTGAAAAAGAAAAAAAAAAATTTTAGAGAAATGTCTAAACCTTCAACACTGTCCAGACCTTCACTGGGATGCAATCACCCTCCACAAGCTTTTTCACAGTATTGCCATACAGAAACTGCAAGGTAAGGCAACTAGGTATTCTACTAGAGGCACTGAGAAACAATGAAAGTCAGCACTTTTCTTGAATTTTTCCTGCATCCAAAATCAGCAGAAAAACTTCATAAAAACCCATTAAGAGTTCAAATTCTGGAAATACTGCAAATCATCCAGCATTCTAATAACTGTAATTGTATTTAAACTCTTAAAACTGACTACATGTTTTTTAGAGTATTATGCCTTGCCTAGGTTTTTTTGTCTTTAGTATGTAAAACCATGTGGAATCCAGTAGCATAACTCTGAAGTCCTAGACTAAAAGATACTGTTAAGGCAGCAATGATACAAAACATTTCAGTATCTTCACTGTGTTCCCTTAATATTTAAATGAAGTATCAGAGAGATGACCCATGAAGGTGTCACATGGAAAGGACAATGTCCCTACATTCATGGCAGTGTTTGTGAGAATGACAGAATTTCTTGTTTGGTGTTTTGTATTAAAGAAAAACTTGGTCACAGCTGCTTGAAAATGTTGTCAAAGCCCCACAGGCCTGTAAGGATAACCTTTGTTCATACTTGCTGTCATAAAACCACAGCCTTCCATAAGCTAAACAAGGAGTTAAAGATGCAGTGAGGAAAGAATCAAATTTAGATTTGTTCTACAGGATTTCGCTGTTACACACCTGTGATCCCACCAAGTTGCAGAAGGACAACAGAGAGTGGAATTTCAGACCTTCTTGCATGAGATAAAACACTCATTATGACTACTGTGGCTGCCAGATTTCTCTACCTGAAATTCCCTGAAATAAATCTCTCTGGCCTGAAAAAGGAGAATGTGGTATCAAAGTGAGCTGAGAAATTACTATCTGAAGAATGGATATAAGTAAAGATAAAGCAGAAGATATCCTCACATTTACTTTCATGTTCTATGTTTGCAAGAGCCAAACACTGAGAACTTACTAAGCAATATGATTAGGAACTTCTGGCAGGACGCTGAGAAACCAGCTATAATTACCTTCTCATGACACAAAGTTTGAATTCATAGCAGGCACATTAAATGTAATGATTCCTGATGTCAATATGATATAACAAATACAAATTAGGAGGGAAAAAAGTGTAACACGCAAAAGATCTCTAATTGCTGTATTTGATTACTAGAAGATTTACAACCACGTAAGATTTCTCCTCTCTCTGAAGTGAAATCCAAGGAGAGATGCAAAGGATATGGGGAATTCTCTGATGATCTTTTTCCCCTACACACTGCTCCTTGCTAGGGGTTGCATAGCAAAGGAGGCAGAGAGAATGTGATAATGCTAAGGAGAACTGTGGGAACATTGAATCTATCTCTCCTTTACTTCAGGAGTTGGTGGGGTTTTTTTCCATTAGAGCACTTTTGTTCTGTGTCGATTAAATTTTGCTTTTTGGGAACATGACCACAGAAGAGAGCAGTCTTGGTGGCTGCTGAGTAGGAAGACCACGAGAATAGCACTGGAGGAGGCACCCACTCATGGCAGGGCAGGAACAGTGGGAATTCACACCCAAAAAGGTGCTGACTTATGGCCATTGTGGTGTCCTTTGTAGGAGGCACCAGGATGGAGCTGGAAGTACAGCTCATGCAGGAACTGCTGTGGCATCCATGCCCCCAAAACTGGTGTGGGTGACATGATGCACTTGCATTTCTGGGGGTTGCCCCCTGGGGAGTACAGACAATTCCACCTGTGTCTAAGCCTTCACCTACAGCTCAAAGCGCTCAAAGATACATGAAATGAAGCTGGAGAAATTATACAGGCTTTATATAGTGCTCAGTAAATTTGTTTGCTTAACTAAAATTACATCCTTTAACCTTTAGTCATGCACACAGCTCTCTGCCATCAATGGCACAACTATTAGTGTGTACACTGCTCACTTCTCTATAAAAGTTAAAGAGGTCGTAAGTCTGAAAAAAAAAGCATTAAAAATATATGTACTTCCTCACTCACCTCCTTACATCACAGGAAGTGAAGTTAATTCCAAATCACCCCAGCCTAGCCAGTAATCAGGTTTCAGAAATACCTTGTAGAAGCTCAGTTTACCTTTGTACCCGTAACAGAAGACTCCTGAAGACAGAGAAACTTTCATCATGTATAAATGACTAACAATTACATCAAACCAAATGGAGGGCTTCAAAGCGGGGTGGAAAAATGGAGGGAAATTCCATCCTATTAAGATAGGACATAATTGTCTTGTACAGGAAATAAACACTGTATTTTTAGCAGGTGACCAGTCAGATAGAATCAGTACAGGGCTATGATTGTGTGGTGATTTCTCATCAAATTGCAGCCTATCTCCCCAGAGAGATGACAGATCTTAGTATTTTCTTATAATTATTTTTCTATGTAGGCTCTTAATTGGGAGATGGAAACATGAGAGCTCCCAAAGCAGGCTGCATTTCATAGACTATTACCATTCATATTTCATCTTTTACAATTAATTCAAAGATTTGTAAGTACCTCATACTGGTATGTTACTACGCCATGATAAAATTTCAGTAATACCAGAATCTTCCAACCTTCAGACTTAGCAATTCTGTGCTCATTCCAATTTATGGCCACTGCATTCCATGAGCCAACACACACTGCTGCTATTGAAACCAATCTGTGCTATTTACATATCAAATATATAGAAAATCTGGATTGCTGTAAATGCACATCCAAGCTTTAAACACAATATTATGATTAATAGATATAAACTGAACTTCCAAATGGATACAAATATATTTAAAGAAAGTATTAAAATCATAGGTAAAATAACAATACTTAAAAGCAGATTGGGACAAAATTCAAAAATGCATCTTCATGAAATATTTCTGGTAATAGATTACTTGTTCATAACATTTTCAACCTTGCTCTGTAAAGGGGATGAAAATCAACAAACTAATGGCCACCATATGTGGTTAGATGCTTGGGTTTGATGAACAAAACATTGTTATGCAATATGGAACCTAAAGGCATCGACCAACCACAGAACAGATACTAAATTTCTACTGCATTCATCCAGTAATAAAACAGAAATATTCAACAATATTTGTATCAATTTTTGGGATAAGGTATTCCAAAGCCCTTTTTATCATGGATGGAAGTGTTTTTCCCTGGCCAATCTGAATGTGATCAAACTGTCCTTCCAAAGAAGAAAGTGTTTCACTAAAGTGTAGTTAACTCTGAAACCTAAATACAGCAAAGTTATAAGCAGTGCTCACTCCTTACTTGTGACCACTTTAATATCCTGACAGCAGGACAGTTAATTTTTAAATCAACAACTATGCACTGAAAATAGACTTACAGATCAAATCTTTCTTTGTATATGAATAATATGGTGCTTCTCTTCTAAATATGTGCTGTGTTTGTTCTGACTACAGCATTAAGTATTAAACACGTTCATCAATTATTAATATAACCTTATTATCTTTCATTTAAAAAGTATATTTAGCCTTTTTTTCTGAAGACTTCTAGCAAGAGATTCTAAAAATGTGATGGAATGCATGTCATTCCAAAAACTAAGACATGGATGTATTAACTTCATTTTTATGCATATCTTTGGTTAATGAATCTTCCTAGTTCTAGGCATTCCTATTTACAGTACAATAGTATACAAATATTTTAAATGAAATCTACTGATCATAAAATCTGTTTTGTGATGTCCAATTCTGTGTGTATTGTGTATTTGTGCATAATGGACTTTAGAATGTGTTTCACTGTGGAACTCGCTCATGAGAAGCTTGGCAGGAAAGTAACTCCTCAACAAATACAAAATATCCCAACCATCTCACAGTTCTATTCAGGGTTTCTCCCATCAGGCAAAAAATTTGTCCCCATCTTCTTAGAAAGGTCCTGCTGCTCCAAGCCCTGCATAAACTTGAGGGAGCATCTCCTTTCCCCCATGCTGGGAAAAGCCAGTTCCTCTGCTGCCATGTCCCTGTTCACTAGCTCCTGGCTCCTTCCACAGTCACATTTTTGATGACAGCCCTGAGGCAAAAGCCAGAGACTGTGAAGGAAAACCTTTCCACCTGGAGGGCTGGATCCACATCAACTAAATTTTTTTTACGTCAGAATTTAAATAATTTATGTTTTCAATTTTTTATAACTTCAGCAATGAGAGGCAGTGTTGGGAACCAACCCCCTCTGCTTCACCCCTTGTTTGCAGGGGTCACAGCAGACACTGCTGAGCTGTCAGTGTAAATTACAGCTGGCAGCACATCAGTGCAGAATGCTTAAATGCATGTGCAATTTCAAATACATAAATAATCCCACTGACTTTACTGAAGCACCAGAAAACATTCACCTAATATTCTTTCGTAACTTCTCAGGAGTATATGAGAAACAGCACTTTGATCTTTATTAGCTGTCAAGTCCATGATGAGGCAAAGTATGTTCCTCAGTGGGCTGTGGAGACAGGCCTGGAAGCAGCTACGTCCTTCTGGAGTTTTATCTGAACATTTACAAACCAGAGCTGAGTTACAGTATTTCCCTTAAATGTGTACTATTGCAGCTTTTTGGGAACAAGAACAATCCTAATGCTCTGTGCTGGCTGATGACCAGGGGCTGAGGAGCTCCTGCCAAGGCTATGTGCCCACACTGTGCCCCGGTATGCAAAGGGGCCTGGAATGGGTTCACATGCAAACCCATGAACCAGGAGATGTGTCCCACCTTTTTCCTTCCAGACACAAGAGATGTGTCTGCATAAAGCATTTTGAGCAGAAATTCACACAGTGCAAATCTCTTCAGCAGCTGACAGCGCCCCTGCATGACCTGGAGCAAGGCATGGTTCCTACCACCGTGCATGACCAGAGATACGGGACTCACCCTAAGTGACACTCACAAACCTTCTCCTGACTAGAAGGCAGCACCAGGAGTTTTTCTCCCTCTGACTAAGAATGCCAGCAATTTCAGCTTGACACAGAGCTGGCCTGGCTGATGGTCTAACACATAAATCACGGGTCAAAGATAAGATAAACACATACCAGTGTAGTCCTCGTAGCACTCACAAGTGTAGCCCCCCTCTCGGCTTCGGCAGAGCCCGTTGCTCCCGCAAGGGTTGGAGTAGCACAGATCGATTTCCGTCTCACAGTAGTCCCCGGTGAAGCCCGGGGGGCAGCGGCACCGCAGCCCGTTGATGGGGTGGATGGGGCGGAACAGGACCGTGTTGGAGCTGATGAACGGGGCCGAGCTGTCAAACTTCAGCACAGAGACACACTTCATGTAGTTCTCACAGGGCTCACGCAAGCAGATGTTGTCGTCGAAAGGCAGCACCCTCTGTGTGGAAATCGTGGTCAGCAGCGTCCTGTTGAGGTAGATCTGCTCCTGCAGGTCCTCAGAGGGGAAGAACTTGTTCCGAATGCCACCAGGGAGCAAGGCTGAGAAGGTCACGTTCAGGATATTGGAGCTGACATCCGTGTCGTTTTGGATGTTGAAAACAAAGATGCCGTCCTTGGCGGTGGAGAGCACGGTTGCCACCCCTTCCACAAACAGGGACAGGAGGGGAGAAAGGAACCTCTCCTGGGACATGTTCTCCAGCCGCACTGTGATGCTGTTGGTGAGCATGTCGTCCGTGATGATGGTGACGCGCAGGGTACAGACCGCAGTGACACTGTGAATGCCATCTGAAGGGAAGAGAGAAAAACAACAGCGATGTCAGAGAGCAGGCTACAACCTACGGACAAGGAGGCTCCCACAGCCTCCTGAAAATGAAACAGATCTGCAAAGCAGTCAGTTCAGGGCAGCAGGATGAGAGAGGGGAACATATTCACCTTCTGCAGTTATCACCATTGCCTTTTCTCAGGAGAACAAAATAACATTTCTTAAGAATTGTAACTCAAAGGACCCAAGACATCTCAAAGAGGCAAGAACGCCTGGAGAAGATCCCAGGCAAATAACTAGCAAGGGTTAGTGTGGAAACAGTCTGAGGGCCCTATGATGGCCAAGGGACATCAAGAGGAAGGGGACTCTCATGACAGTGACTGATAGTCTACAACTGGTGCTGGGAAGCTGTTGCTTTTCACAGGAAAATACCAAAATTATCTTCTTCAGGTGTGGTCTCAGGCTTAAGGAGCCAGAACTCGGCACAAACAGAGAACTGTGACCACAGCTTCAGATATAAGTCATTTAAGGAAACAAGTCTTCACATTTGAGTGCTGGAACTTCTTCATTTCTCACATGTAACTTCTTAAAAATATTTTATTAATATTAGAAAAAAAATTAAATAAAATATGCCTGTAGTGAAAAGCAGACATTTTAAAACGCTTCCATTTTATCCTTCCTTTAAGGCTTTTCTGATACTGCTGTGCCTGTTCTGCAATAAAACTAATAATTATAAAAATATACCACTAATACCTGACACTGGACTTAAGAGTTGCCACTGTAAAATTTCAGTACACCCTGAGGCCTACAGCAGTGCTGTGAATGTACAAATTCTAGATTATTCTGACATTATGGAAAATAATTATGACACAGTGAGTACTAAATTTAATCCAACTTCAATGCATCTGTGGAATGGGAAGTTGCATCATCACTGAAATCAAATCACTTACTTTAAATCTGTCTCCTTGCTAACATTAGGGACTCATTAAAATACAGATTGCATTACAGAAAATATGGTTAGCATTAGAGCAGCATCTAGAAATCCCAGATGAGATCAAGAGTGGCTTCCGATAGGAAATGTTCCTTCTGAAAGATGTCATAGTGTAAACAAACAACCTTAAATGGGCATGAGTTCATCTCCTGAGAGAGATTAATTGGTTTGAGTGGCCAATATGAGGCCTAGAGTGGTGTTAAGAACTGAGCTCAGTTTCCTTAGGCCACAGCTCAGTGTCACAGCCTTGGTCTGAAGTATCCCAGTGATAATAATTACACAAGCAACCTGCTATTAAGCCTGATTTCAATAAAACCACAAGGTATGTGCAAGAATGGATTTTGAATCACATCAATGTAAATTGCATCAGGAACTGCATTTAAATCAATCAGTATGAGATCGAAATTCTAACAGCATAGACTGCTAAATGTGATTTTGCTAAGGTTTGTTATCTCAAGGTGTAACTTTATGACCTATTATGGTCATGCAAAATAGAACAGAAAAAATCAGAATTATTTCTTTCCTACTCACTGTCACTACTTCATCTTAAGCGCAGTTTTGTTTTAAAAAGAAACGTATTGTTGGAAGATTTTCCCTCCAGTTTTATAGCAGCAATATCGTAAATCACAGCAGCATAATCAACAAAATGGCTTTTGACCCCCTCCCCCTATCAGGTTGTCTGCAAACGCTCAGCTGTTGACTTTTTCCCCACTGAAGCAGCTTTTATGCAAATAGAAAAATCTCTTCTTCTGTGTGCTACTTTAACTACTGCCTGGCTAAAACCAATCCAAGGAGGCTAAAACTGTCCACGGAGGGGACATTGTCTGGTGAGATTTGTTTGACTTCTCCCAGGTAACAAGTGACAACACAAGAGGAAATGGCTCCAGGTTGCTCCAGGGGAGGCTTAGATTAAGTATGAGGAAGGATTCCTCCACCAAAAGGGTGCTCAGGCATTGGAACAGGCAGCCCAGAGAAGTGGTGCAGTCACCATTCCTGGAGGTGTTTAAAAGATGTATAGGTGTGGCCCTTAGGGACATGGTTAAATGGTGGGCTTGGCAAGGCTGGGTTAACGGTTGGACTGGATGATCTTAAAGGCCCTTTCCAAAATAAACAATTCTATGATTCTATGTGCCAATCACAGAAGCTCACATACCAGCTTTCATTTTCTCCCAAGTTTGCAAAAATCTTTATCTTCTCTCCCTCAGACTCATTCTAGATATCTGTAGTCTCAGCTTCTATCAAGACCCAAAGTGACCTTTACAAATTACTGGTAGCCAAAATCCTCATTGCAAACTTCTCCTACATGGTCTGTGGAATTCTGGCCAATAGACAATACAAGATAGCAGTATTTTCAAAAATGACATCCTCACACTAGTTTACCCATGTCTATCATTTGCACAGCTCATTCCCCTGAAATGCCAGAACAAACTATTCACTTTTTTTTTTCCTAAAGCAATTGACATTTGTCTGTTTGTCCCATAGGGTGCCTGAACTATTTTGCTATTTGTTGCACAATATGCTACAGAAGTTCTCTCATACCAGCCAGAATGCTGGACAATGGGTCCTTTTTTAAAGAAAGCACTATGATCTATAGCCCATGGTATGTATAGTAAGAAGACAAAATACGATCCACTGTCTGACAATGCAGCAGAGTCTACAAACTGTCATAATCAATATCAACTGTCACAACACTCAAGAGCTTCCCAGCATTCACAACAGCTATTCTGACACAGTTAATAAATCACTGGAAAAAGCCTGGTGTCAGATACCACACAGCCTCCTTGTTCCATGGGCAGCACAAAAGAAAACTGGGCACAGACATATAGCTGCAAAATGAAGTTGTGTTTTAAAAGCCAACTCAGCTTTGTGCAATGCTGCTGCAGAGCATTAAAAGAGAGGAAAAAAGGAGCAGAGCATGTGTACTATAGGCAACAAAAGAATGGCACAGCCATAGAACTGGCTGGACAAGCGCCCCTTTCATATCACCAGTTAGGCTGAGAGCAGCATCACAGGATCTGATCATCTATTCATTCAAAAACTCAAGGAAAGTTGAAACAATCTGTGGTTTTATGAGACCAAATTAGTATCTATTCTACTTTCAACAGACAACGTTGGCTTTGACCTTGGGAACAAGTGCATTAAAGAAAGTGGAATTTTTTTGTCTTTTTTGGGAAATGACTTAAGCCCTAAATACCCAGTAATGTATGTGTTTTGAGATTTACAATTTAAATACTCCATGAATGTTTAAAATGTTTCCTGCCAGAAATGCCAGAGAATTATCATTAGGAAGTACTATTTTGTGGAGTGGCCATACTTCGTGGCCTTCAGTGTTTGAGATGCCCACCATATGCAGCTACCAATCTGCTAAAAAGGCTCAAACCATCTGAGTTTCCAAAGGTCTGATGATGCAGCTATAAGAAGTCCCTATCATGTTTATGGCAAGTGCAAGATGGTTTCAGTCAGGGGTGTGAAACCACCTGCAAGTTGCTACACTGGAAAATTCTGGCTGCACTTTACTCTTTGGAGCAGATCTTGGAACAGATGAGTGCACACACATTCCCCAGGCTTAGCTGTCACCAGTTCTCACAGCCATCATGTGGGGGCTTCAGCAAACCTGCTGGATGCAGGAATCTTCCTGAAGGAGCTCTAAACACTCAGATCATGCTGGCAGAAGGATGTGCAGGCATCCTGCTAAGAGTGAATTCAGCAGACAGCCTGGATCTTAGCAGCCCAAGACACCCGGATAGCCTGAGGAAAGGACAGACCAAGGAAAGAAAAAGGATTCAACCAATCCTTTTGTTGGCTTGGCTCCCTGTACCAATGGCTTTTGTCACTTTGTCCTCAAGTTTCTCTTCCATAAAATAGGGATAATAGCACTTAAGATGTACACTGTGAAGTAGTGGGTACAGATGATGAAATGCTGAGACACTGGAGTAACAAAAGCAACACAAATGTCCCTAAGAAATCATAAAAGGTTCTCTTAAGAGCTGTTGCAGCCAAGTACATCAAAAACAAGGTGGAAATACTGAAGTAAGACCCTTACTGTCTCACAGACCTGTGAACGAACAAAGAGATTTCTGAACAGTCTGGTGGCTACACCAAAAACGTGTTCATTACAAATGTGGCCCCTGCACACTGAATTTTTATTCTGGCAATATTATTCTACGTATAATTTCCACCAAAATGCTTTCTACAAGGTGGAAATCAAAGCAGACTGTTGTCTTTTGAGTCATTGTCATTGCTGAAGAGACTGACAATTAGGATTACTCATCTTCATCCTTCATCAAATTAATGAAAAGATCTAATAGCAAACACATACCCTGATGCATACAAAGAAAAGAGAAGACAAGAAAGGCTGATGAAATCTTGATGCTCTCTAAAATACATTAATAACTAGAAAATTGACTAAATAGGCATTGTTTCATTATTACCTTTACTTTACAACAAACCTTATCAAATCTGATACTTCAATCTCAGCTTTCTATCTTTTGGCAGTCCATCAACCAAAGAATTTTATTATCTAGAAATGTAAACACAGCAAAGTTTAACTGAAATGCATATTTGGCAATGGCAGCACCTGGCCAGAAAGATTCTTTTGTTTCTTTTTTAACTTTGCAGAAATAAAACAATTAACACTGTTTTTAGCTTATTACATACAAAGGTCTTAGTACCAATTTTGAAAGCTGCATACTTTATACAAATACTTTAGCATCAGAGCTTTCTTTCACAGATATACTAACCCAAACCCATTCTAATTTTGCTTTATAACACCTCTGGAAATAGCAGATTCCAGTCTTTACAACAGCCACGCAAAATCCTTGGCTAGCGATCCACAGGTTCAAATAACCTCTTGCTCTTCCCAAATCACAAGAAGCAGCCATGGGTAGCAGCCATCGCTTGGTAACAGGCCTTGGAATAATCAAAGCTGCATCCCCACTGCTTCCAGCCATGTCTTTACATAGGGGAGTTAATACACACCTAGTCCAGCACTAAACCTGGAATTACGGATGAGGATGCCGTGCTTTTAGTGTCCTCTCCACTGCCTGGCTGGCAGTAGACATCAGTAGCACCAGGTTGCAGAAATGAATACTGCAGGCAATGTTTGGCTGTCTGAGCAGGGCTGGCACCCAAACCACACTTCCAGCTGAGCAAACAGCAGTAAAAAATCAGCAGATGTCAATAAAAGTGAGACAGAGTGCACAGTCCTGCACTGAGCTTTGGTTTGCCTCAGAGAATCTGCCACCATTGCAGGGCTGACTCCTTTCCTTGCATTGTGCTTCCACCACCACGGAAGCAGATTTAAAATGCATAAAATATCTGTGTGCTAATATTGTCCCTTCCAAACCATTGCTGTAGGCACTACAATGCTTTGCTTCCATGATTAGAAATAAGAACTCTATGAGCACCCATAAGATAAACTCCTTAATATATCTTCTGTGTTACAGAAAGTTCAGGAGTTCATAATGCAAAGAAAATATCCTGAAAGAAAATAAACCACATAGAAAATGGCAGGGGGAAACACAGTAAGATTCCTTGCTGAAACACCAGGAAAACATGACCAGAAAGGAAAAGGAAAATGGGCATAATTGTGAATTTACAGATACCCCATCTCAGAGTTTTCCCATTTAGCAAGCAGTCTCACTGAGGAAGTGTTTCAGGTTAGAAAGTGTCTATGACCCCAGTTTTAGTGTCCCCTCAGGACACCCTGGAAAAGGAAGCAGGCAATGGTTTTGGTCGTAGCTTTCCAAAGACAAGTGCAATGTCCAGTGGCAAATATCCTCTCTGTGTCCCTAAAGAGTCTCTGTTTTGTAGCAGGAACAGCTCAAAGTGCAAAGGCCTCTTCTGCTAGAGAAAAGTGATCTTAAATGGTAGAGTAACAGAAAAGTAACATCCATGACAAATACACTCTATCACTTGCTTTGTAAAAACATAAACATATTGTGTATAATATCCTATTATTTCTTAGACAGGCACCAATGAATTCTGTGAAAGCCTCCCTTTCCTTGGAATCAGAAACACTGCTGATGAGCAATTCTGTCTTTATGTCAAGTGGGATGCAACTACATGGAGATGACTGTCCTTGGCCACATGAAGCTTATGTTATTGTTTTTGTCCCTTTGTTTCAGGCTGCCAGTCAGCTCCCTGCATTTAGGAGCACTGACTGCCAACACAAGTTGAGGGCTTTGGAAACAATACATAAAAATAACTATCTATTACTCACACAATGCCAAAGGTTCATGTTGGAACCACTGCTCTGAAGAATGTCAAAGTCCAGGTCTGCTCCCAAGCCCATTACGGCAACAGGAAGATTCCCATTGACTTCAGTGGGCTCCACTCCCTGCCAAAATTTGGCCTAGAGCCTAATTCCCAGAGTCATTGCCAGTGCCCTCACACAGAGCTTCACTCCCGACCCTGCAGCCTCAAACAAGAACAGTCTGCCCAGGAAATGGCCCAGGGTTGAAAAATCAGAAGAGCAAGAGCAGAAAGCAAAACACGAGGGACGAGCAGGGCAAGAATGTGGACACTACAAACATGCCACATGGACAGCACCTCCTGAGTTGTAAAGGTGGTAAGGCTTTCCCTAAAACCAGGTGTCTGAATCTGTACCTCAACATTTCTCAATTTCCAGGAAGGAGGAGCAGCTGCAGCCACCCTTCAGCAGATGCTCTGTTTTGAAAACATTGGCCAATGTTGCCCAGCATCATTTGGAGGAAAGACGGTTTGGAGCACTCACAGGAAGAGGGAAGACAAATATGTCTTACTGGGGTATTTTAGATTGCAGGGTGAGGTAAAACAGGAGGCAGCTGAGGTACAAGGTGTATGCAAGTACCTTGGCATACCCAGTCCTGACTGAGCTGCAAGAAGGGGAAAGCCTTGGGTAAGACATGTCTTTAGGAGAAAAGAAGGTATCTGGGATTAACTACAGCAAGACTGGCAGACTTATGGAAGACAAGCAATAGTCCACATTGGCAGAGTGAGTGCCAGTGTGTGACTGTGCCAGTGACCAGCTCTCCTTAAACCAGCACTAACCACATTACCTCCAGCACCTTCCTGCTGCCACTGCGGGGACTCAGAGCACCCCAGGCATCTGTCCCAGGCCACCAGGCCACAAGGTATGCACGTGGGTCATGGCTATGCCAGGCTGTGCCTTGTCACTGCACTGCCCCATGGCAGCATCAGCCACATCCCCACTTGTGAAATGATGTCAGGGTCATTGCAAGTAACAGATCCCAACAAGTGTGTTCAGACACTTCCAGGCAAAGCCACCCCTTCTGCTCACAAGCTGCAGGCACTCTTAACTTCAAGTTAAACCTTAATGTACTTCTTTTTGCAAAGAAGGTGAGTATCTGGGACACATGGGGAAAGTGAGCAGTGGCACTTGGGGCTCTCACCCTACAGCTCCCTTGGCAGCAGCCATAGCTGTACCAGCTAAATCAAACAGCTAAAAATACCCAAATTGTGGGAGGATAAATTGTGCATAAAGCAACTGTGAATTCCTAACATGCATAAGAGAAAAAACCAAAAAACCAAACCAATTTTGGCATCATTATTTTTAATGTAGCCTGCCTGTTCAGGATTATTTACTTTGTACACAATACTGAAAAGAAAAAGAGCATATTTGAGTCTGCAGCCTGAACAAGGGTTAAGAACAAATTGATGCCAACTGGATTACTCAACATTGTACAAGATTGCTGTTCTGAAACCAGCACCTGCAAGCTGAGAATTTTGAAATGTTAATTGGGTTGATAACACTAGTCTGGGGGAACA
Organism: Leptocoma aspasia; assembly: GCA_013399835.1. Taxonomy (NCBI): domain Eukaryota; kingdom Metazoa; phylum Chordata; class Aves; order Passeriformes; family Nectariniidae; genus Leptocoma; species Leptocoma aspasia. The sequence continues at coordinate 332,429 of VXAX01004279.1, read as the reverse complement.
TTTCCAGAGGGTAGGAGATAAATCAAGTTGGATCTGCTGGCAGGAATAAGTACTCTTGAATTCTAACTGCAGCAAGGTTGAAGATACACCTGATTTCCTTAAACACCCTCCCACAGAAACCCTCCCTTGCGCTTCAGGTACCTCATGCTCATGGGCTATAGCTTCTGTAAGGGATGAGATGCAGGCAGAGGATGCTGACAGGGATGCAGGAGCAACAGGTTGAACAAGGAAACAAATCCCCATCCTGAGCAGAAAGCACAAGTAGAATGGACTCGGGATACTTAGAGGGAAGTATATGTGGGAAGATAGCATGAGCATGCTAACAACCAGCTCCTTACAGCCTATTTAGCTAAAGAGGAGATTTTCATTCTAACTAAAATGCAAAGCTATTTTCCTTCTGGGTTCTGCACCTCAGCTGGTTTTCCTTGTTAGCAAGGACTGGCCAGACTCCCCTGCCCGGCTGCACTAGGCAGCGGGGCCAGCTCCCCACCTGCACATCCTGCCCAGCTCCCGGCCACGCCAGCCCCTGGTGGGGTGCCCAGCCCAGGAGCCCTGTCCTGCTCTGGGCCATGCCAGCCCTTGGTAGGGTGCACAGGCAAGGAGCCCACCCCGCTGCTTCTCCACAGCCAGCTGCCAGCCACAATGCAGGTTCCAGACTCCTGCTGAACACTGAACACAAGGATTTCCATTTAATGCTAATGTCCATGGAAACTGTGCATCTTACAGCACTCATCTGACCTGTTCAGATGAAAAACCCCACTCCAGATCACTACACCAGATAACTTCGTAGGCTGACTTGCTGGGGGCTCCAGCACCTCCCATGAAGCTTGATCTTGTTTCATATATAATCAAAACTACTGCCTAATTACTGCAATAATTTTCTCTGAACTTTAAATGGAGAGGGGTTTAATATCATTCACATTTTAATTCTAATCAAATGTAGAGCTGAATGTTGTTAGCCAAAAGATAGTTTCCCAGCAGACTCGCATGGCTTGCAGCCTCATCTCACAGTGTGCCGCAGTGGTGGCCACAGTGGCTTGGGTGGGACACTGCTGGGCAGGCAGAGATGCCAGCCAGCACTGGGGTGTATGAAGCCCAGGCACAGGGAGCACTGTTATCCACTCACCCCACAGCCAAAGGGCTTTTCCTGGGCCTCCACCTCCCCAGCTGGTATACAGGAGTGGAAAATCCATGAAAGCACTGGACAAACAACTGCAGTCACGGGATACTCCGGCGTTAAATATCCATTCAGGCCATGGTCTTCAAGTAAATGATGCATTTTGTAGAGGACATAAAAGCAGTGTGTCTACCCTGAGATGTTTTTACGTCACCTACCCCACTTCAAAAGGGACAGCCCCTCTGTGGGGTGCCTGGCTGTGCTGCTGGGGGGACAACACATGGGTCACCATAAAAGCCTCCATTCTCCTCACAGCTACACATCCCCTGCAAACATTTTTACTCACCGTGTCTGATTAAAGTAAGAACTTCCCCAAGCAAGCCAGAGCTCTATTCAAATCTCTCTCTTTGCAGTTTCAAAGCAGGAATGGATGAAAACTGTTTTGAGGATGGCAAGGGTGAGGTGGGAAGAATTGGGGTGGGGGCCTGGGAGTTTCAAAACTGGGAGCGGTGATAAGGAAATTGCTTCTCTGCCTCATAGTTTGCACCTGTACTGCATATTAGTAACCTCAAAGGTATCCTTTCAAAACAGCATCAGCAAAATGAAATCCATCAGGTTTATTTCTCTAAATGTCTCCATATTCCCATGTTGCTTTTGCCTGGAGATATGCTCTGCTCTTTGCTGTGACCCACAGTGAAATCATGGGGACACTTCCTGCTGGATGGGGTTCAGGTTTGCTATCTTGAGTGGGAAAAAAAGGGAACAATGAAAGACAGACAACAGCTATGTTTTTCTGACGTCATTTCTGTTTACAGACAAGCTTTCAAAACAGTTATGCATCAACTGAAAGTTATTGATCTATGGGGCGATGCAGACTTGCCCAGCTCTCTGAAACAGAAAAACCACCAGAAAAATTCAGCTGTTGTGGCTCAACAGGTTGCTGACTGTGCTGATTGCGCTATGGAGGCCCAGCTCGGGGAAATAAGAGGGTTCTTAGGCATATGGGCACTTTTTTTTTGTCTGTTTTCTGTGGTTTCTGTCATCCTAAGGCATTTGCAAATTAATACAAGGCAAAAACGGAGGGCTATCTTTCTGGGACAGGGCAAGCAATAATGGCTACATGTCAGCTTCCACACACACTGGGTGTCACTCTAGCGTGCAACACGAAACACAGAGACACAGCTGAGTGAAGGCAAAGAAGAAGGAAACTCTATTTTGGTTTTTACCTTATATAGAGTTTAGGGAATGACCATTGATTGGAAGGTGAAGTTACATCTTCTCTAACCACACTGGTCAATGACAAAGTCTATCAAATCTTTCTCCTCCCAGGAGAAAGAATGAAAAACAAAAAGACAGTTAGAAAAACATGTGCATGTTTACAAAAGTAGTGTGAGAAACTCCATCACAAGAATGAAAACATCAGAAGGCTGAAAAATGAGAGTGACAACCGGGCAGAGGAAAAGTTGGTTCAGCAACTCCTTCTGCCCCAGGAGACTCAGACTCAAACATGAGGGACCCACATAAACAAGGTAACACTCTCAGGCTGCTTCAGTTCTCAATTTTTTTGATGGGAGTGATGACGGGGCATGGATGTAGCACCGTAGCACACATATCCAAAAGAAAAGGTTTCAGAGCCTTTGTAACTCTACCTTTTCTCCCTTCCTCTCTCAAGCTCAATTAAAGTTTAAGAATTTTTAATAAGAAGTCGATCAGATTCAAGAGAAGAGATGGGGTCCATCACAGTCCATCCACTGGATCTGACAAAAAATACACCCATCTCCAAGAGTCTGAAAAATTTAGACTTTCAACTAGCTTAATTCCATTAAAAATCTCAAGAATTAAAATATTCAACAAAATACCACATTTTCCTTCACTTTTAGTTTCAAAGGGAATAGATTTTCCTTTTTCTTACTAGATTTTCAGCTGACCAGTTTAGCTGGTCTTTTCTGTTAACTGAAGTCTGCTGACATAAGCAGAGTAAGAAGCAAATAAGCAAATCAGAAACTTGAGGAAATAAATTTAAGCAAATAAAAAATGTAAATTAAAAAAATTGCTTGCATCATGTGATTAAAGAAGTAGGAACACAAAGACTAAATAAACAGGCAAAACCACCCTTACTAAACTTTCACAGCTTTGGGAAAGACTCACCAGGCAGTGGGAATATTTATAGGGAAAATGCTGTGTACTTTGTCCGGAGTCTCTTTTGATAGGCGACCTACACAATTTTCTAAAAATGTAATGCAAAAACAACCCCCTTTTGATTAACTAACCACCTACACATCACTGGCCACTGGCAATGAGATCATGCTGGGTTTGGCTGCATGGTCAACTGAGATTATTCTTGGATCCCTGCCGTTCAAACTAGAATGCTGGACAAGAATCAAAAGAGACAAAGCACTTGTTTCCTGTTTCTATAGTACTGGACCTGTAGTGGGTATTTTTCTCCCCAAAACTTTTCCAAAGACAAAAGCAGCCACCCATATGTGGCTCCACCAAAATCTGGAGAATGCAAGAGCTTGACTCCTACTGCTGCACATCATCTGGGGAAGCCGATGCAGAGAAAGGGCCGGTCAAGTTATGACAGATGAAAGTTGGTAACACAGAGACTCGGAGCCACTGGTGAAACACAGAAACTACACTGATCTTCAGAAATGATACTGTAATCTCAAATGCCTATCTAAGGATTCCTATTCAGCTGAACTGTAGAAATGAAGTCATAACTACATGATTCACTTCTTTAAGAATCAGATAAGATCTTCTGCCAGACACTTTGCAAGACACACATCCGGAGCAAAATTTTGCATTCTAGGACTAATGTAAGACTCTCCAACAAATTCCATAAGGAAAAGATTCTCTTTGAAGGAATTTACTATAATGGATAAACAGAAAAAAATTGTGCTGTCGATACATGCTTGACCTCAGCACAGCATCAGCAGGGCATCACCAGGAGTGTGCCAGGCTGGGCTCTGCCAAGCAGTCACATGTTTCTGGCTGAGGGCAGGATGTCTGTGTGTTCTCTTCTGGGTGATAGCTATTTCCTTCCTATTCTGCCAAATTTGCAGACAATCCAGGCAAGTTGTATTTGGTGAGATCAGGGTATTCAACAGCAAACAGAGCCTTACTACAAGAGCATGGCAAGACCCAGCAGGCATGTGCCCACCACAAAGCAGGGCAGGAGGACTCCCTGTGACACCTGCATCATGGACAGTGCAAAAGTTTTCCAGTTCAGTGAGCACTAACTCACCATTTCCAGGCATCCCATTGAAACTAATGCTCCCACCAGACCACTGGACATCTTAAGATCTGTAGAAGAGCCTTCTCTTTCAACCCAAGCAGAATTTCCAGGTGTAGAAGAGGACACACACAGTTGAAAGCTGGATATATGATGACCTTAATGGTGCCATGGAAGCAGCACTTTTCAACTAGCATTGAAGAAACTACCCATGGAAAAAAAAAGTTTCATTGTACATTGAGTTTTCCCAGGGCTGTTTGTATATCCTACAAAACCTAAAGACTTTATATATCTCCTTCATTATAGTACCAGTAGATTCCTATTAATATCTTTAAAGGCATTATTTTTCATTGTTTTAGTTATGTTTTATGGAAAAATATAAAATACTGAGCATATGTAAAATATACTCAAAAACTGTCACCATTAATATTGAGCCTTAAAATGTAAATCACTCTGGTAAAACATGAAAATCTTCATTCTAGGAATCCCTACCCCTATAATCCCACTGATCTCAGCACAGCCTGAGCATTACAGGACTGCTGGACATGAAGCCTTCAGCCTGAGCTCTGAGACTACTTTGGTACGATATCAAGAATGTGCAGCTTCCTGAGAAACCACTGAGTCACAAGGATGAAATTTCACCAAGCATTAGTAGAGGTTCATCCTATCACCTTTCGATAAAACATACCAAACTCATGTCCTCCATTTGTAGGCTTGCAATGAGATAAATGTTACCCCTGAAAGAAGATAAATACTAATTTTATTTTTAAAAGATAGTTTTCAAAATTTAGTAGTACACACTGTGAAAAGCAGCTGTCTGTAAATCAGGATTTTTCCATGCAAAGACGTTATCTGAATTCCTGCGGGATACTTCACACTGTGGAGTCACTTCCCAAGAGCTCAGACAATTGCAAAGTTTAATTAGTAGAAAGCATTTTTTTGTGTTTCAGTGTCCAGAGCACATCTTTTCACCACCTGAGCTCTGAGGTCAACTGGGCAGACAGCACATCAGCTCTTTGGACCATGCCTTTGAGTCCAGACATCCATTCTCTCTCTCCACTTATAGAATTAGGCTTATGCCATGGCTCAACTCAATGACAAAGTTCTCAGAAGAAAAATGTATTTTAGCTATTTTTAAATTTCCTCAGTTTTCAAAAACCTCCTTAGCCCTGTTTATATTTAGTCTGATATTTCTCTATTTGGCCAGTGAGCATCTTCATGAAAGAGCTTCCTAAATGCTGAAAAAACACTCAGTTTTAACACCTGCAGTCATTGTACTGCATTAATAACCCCAAAAAACATCCCACATGGGAAGATTCACTCCTTCTCTCCACAGGGCCTACCAGAAAGCCCCTCCTGCCTCTCAGCCTGCAGGAAACCTGCTGATCCCTGAGGTGGGGTCCTAAGACAGCCAAATCCTACTCCTAGCAGTCCAGGGCTGCAGGACCTCCCAGCACTGGCTGCTTGAAGCACTGACTTCCCTGAATGTCTCACAGGTGGGCTCATGCAGAAGGGAACTAGAGCTTCAGTATTTGCATGGAAAGAACTGTTTCTCCCTGGAGGTGACAGCTGGTAATGGGGAGAAAGGCAAAGCAGCTGTAACCCGGATCAGGAGGTTTATAGGGCTGCCAGTGTGCCCATGAAGCACAGGAAGCTGCAGCTCAACACAGATATTAGTGCAAAGGACAGCAAAATTCACGTAAACGTGTGCCAGGCAAGGGATGGCTCCGGCATGCTCCAGGTCAGAGGGAGCACGGGCAGGAGGCTGGGTGGGGACAGCGTGGTGACCAACAGCGATGTCCAGCTGCCACCCAACCCAGTTCCACAATTTGTCACACAGAAGTCATTCCTCATGTCAGAAAACTCAGAGCAAGATGCACATGGAAGTGCCATGACAGGTGGCTACAATGTCTGGAGAAAGCATCAAGTGGAGAAACATTTCTACCAGGAATCTTCCCAAACTGAAGTTCTTGATTGCCAGCTCAGGCTGGCTCCCGTGACTGCTACCAAGAAGTGGACACAGCTCTTCCTCCACCACCTCTAGAAGAACAGAGAGTTGTCCCACAGAAGCTGGCTTTTACACCTCTATTTTTTTTTCTTTTTGTCTTCCTAGGAAAAGCAAACTGCTGCATTTGTAGCTACAAGGACATGGAGGCAGGAAAGGACAGCTCACATGGGCATTCTTCTCTGAGCAGTGGTGCAGAAGCAAACCCCCACAGTGCATTTCGTGGTGGAAAACTGTTCATGGGCATGAAGCCCATGGGGTGAGGTGGGTTTGGCCAGACTCAAGCTTTCATGAACTCTAACTTCATTACAGTAAAATTTAAAAGTGCTTCCCTGGTTGAAGAACGTATCTTCTACTTCAGTTCCATAAAAAAAAGAGAACAAGCTTCTAATTAAGGATGGATGTAGAATTAAAAGCAAAAACAACCATTAAAATTTTAGGATGGATAGATGCATATTAAAATAAAAGAAAACAAACAAACAAACAAACAAAAAAACCCCAAAAAACTGACCCATGAAAATTTTAAAGAATGTTCAAGCTCAAAATAAGATATTCTAGCCCTGAAAAATTACCTATTTGTCTTTGTGTCCTTTTCAGAGACCTGTTTGGCAAAGAGGACATTTCACAGTCTCCTCTTACGGAAATCCAACGCCACGCTCTTGCTTCAGGACTGCTGCCAGCTCTGTGTTTAATGGATAAACTCTTTCACATTTGTCTTTGAAAGAGGCTCTTGTGAACAGGAAGCTGTGCTGTGACACCAGGCTCCTGTGCTCTTTAAAACAGCTCAAGCTCTGTAAATGACCTCTCCCAACTCACTTTCTTGGTTGGCTCAAGACATCTCCTACATGTTGTTTCTCCAGCAGTAACCTGAGGCTTTAGAAAATACTGCAACAGGTGGTCAAAGTTAAGTCAGCATCCAGAAAAAAGAAATATTTTAATATTACCTACCTAATGCACCTTTTTGTCTTTAGATGTTTACACTCATCATCACAATTTAGGGGTTTTTTGTAGAGGTCCATGACTCATACCCAGACACTACTTGAGGCCAATAGATATGATATTACAATTTCTTTAAATACATCATATAACATCTGCTGCATTTTACTGACTGAGTCATCTGGAAAGCACAGGATACTCTGGAGGTCATGGAAGTACAGAGGGGCTCCTTAGGTCTCTGAGTGCATCTTGTATCTCTCTTTCACAACTGTTTTTATTTGCCAATCAAGTAATGGTATTTCTGTAATTACTTTAAAGTATTGAGCTCACTAGATGCTTGCTCTGCACTGCTGTCCAAGGCATGGGATTTGAATAATTATACTATCCTAGAAAATAGCAAACCAAAATCCCAAGACACCAGCAGAAGCTGAGAAATGTCAAAAGAAATAATGTGGCAACAAGGTCATATGAGCACGAAACAGATTATTTCTCTATTATCACTCACCACTGTAAAATAAATTGGGTGTTTCCCTCTCCTCTTTCCAAGCACAGAGTAACACACTCAGCAGCACTGAGCTAGCTCAAAACAGTCTCTACCCAAAGCAGCAAAGTAACTGCTCTACTCCAGAACACCTGTGGTGTACTGGAGTTATTTTAGGTTTGCACACAGGCACCAGGAGGCAGAATCTGGCCAAATCACTTTAAAAAGACTGAACTGCTTGAGATAAATACCTGAGAATCCACCTCTTAATACGCCATTGCTCTAATTTCTCTTCTTAAAGCATTTGCAGCAGTAATCAGAGGTGATCACTGAGCTCCATCCTGCACCTTTAATTAAAGTCTGTTTCTGAAAGCCCTGTCTAGAGAGACTAATCCCTCTCTACTCAGCTGCTAGACTTGCACAGGAGGGCAAAGAGGCAGATGCATGTTTGAAGAAGCGAACAGGCCCCGGTTTGACACCTCAAAATGTCACAAAACATCTACTGATACTCAAGCCAGCTACTTCAAATGCAAATTGCCAACAGTCAGTAAAGCAGTGGGCAGAGAAGCATGTGCAGGGGAAAACCATGAATGCAGATATGAAAACTAATCATTGAAGGGTAACTACATATTAGTTTTTGTTTGGTACTAGCAGTGTGGGCTCAGGTCCTGTCAGCCCTTGCCTGAAGCTGATGCTTCTGTTGGAGCAGATGCAGAGAGCTTGCAAAGAAAACTGTAGGACATCCTCCCTCAGAGCTCAAAGGAGATGGGAAAGAAAGGAGAGCTGTCACACCAACAAAAGCAAATACAGTCCTCAAAGCAGTAGTGTGGTGGCTCACAGGATTCTCATGAGCTAAGGAATATCATCAGAGAGCTACCATGCTGCTGTAGGCATGGTAAATCAAGATTTCCATGTCATTAAGGTCACTCTGCAGCCTTTACTTGTGACACATTGCCACTTACCCTCTGCTCTGTCAGCACAGCAGTGTTCCATCTCCCAGCATCAGATTTACCCTACAATTCACCTCCTCTCAGTGTCTGTCCCTTTTTCTGCCTCCCAGAGTGACCACAAAGTCCTCCCTCTGTTTCTCACTATAAACTTCTCTCTTCTGAAGCACAGATGGGACACTGCCCTCCTGGGATGGCAGGTGACAGCAGGTGCAAGTGGCTGCAGCCACTGATGGGTCCTTCACACGTTAGTGTGGATAAGGGAAGGTCCCAACTGCAAACGTAGGTGCAAATGTACAGAGACTGGCCTTGCCCTTCCACCATCCCTTACCCTGAGTGAGCCTGGCAAACTGTTACCATCTCTGTTTTCACCCCAAGGGCTGCCTGTTCCATGTTCCTACACCTGGCTCTGGGAGCCTAAAATGCAAGAAGATAACAGTAACAAAGCAAAGGTATCTCTTGCAGATAGGGATTTATGGTCCCGGGGCATATGTTTGTGGAGAATTTACTGTGTGGGCTTAGAGACTGCTCAGACAGACTGAGCTGCAGCTCCTGCAGAGACCAGTGCATGGAAAGGGACACCTGTAACCCAAAACAGCAGCAAACATGAGCCAAAGCCTGGAGACAGAGAGATGACCTAAGTGACTGTGACTGGTATTTCACAGTGAAGAGCCAAAACCTGTAGTCTGTAAGAAAGAGAATGGGATGTGATGTTATCTTCAGGGAGTTTAGGATGGGATTAATACAACAAACATATGGAGGGCAGATCAGCTCAAGAAAACCAGGCAATTTTCTGAGTCAGTACTTTCAAGTGAAAACTACTGAGAAGGGCAGCAGGGAAGTCAGTGCTTAATAGGACCATGTTAGAAATGTGCAACTAGAAAAGCCAAGAGGAAGGCCCCTCTGCAATTGCTCTGGTACCCACTGCAGCTCAGCAGAGATTGCACAGCAGCCAAGGGATGCAGGAGTGCCACAGGAATGAACCTGCAGTGGCAGGGCTCAGGGGTGCTTTCTTCAATGAAAGGTTAGTACTAAGATTAAATGGTCTTAAGCAAAGAGGGTGCTAACCTCCCTGTGTTCACAACTGACAGTTCACAAGAGCTTCAAGATAAGTGTAAAACACCAGAGGAGGCACTTGGCTCAGAGGTCTCAGTACAGGGTCCAGCACAGAGTGTAAAAGAAAATAGAATTGTTTTTCTTACTCCTGAAATACACATTCTCACTCCTCAATTGTACACCACAATATACATTACAAGAAGCAAAGCCATGCATGGCACACTGATGGCTGGTGTTTGCCTCCACTGCTGACAGGCCCCCAGTATGTAAACATCTTCCTAACACAGGCATACCTCTCAGATCTGTGTAATCTGGGGAAATGCCTGAATATGTTAGTCTGCGAAGCCAACTCTCTGCTCCTTTTTATGGCTTAAAGAAACCCTGAAAAGTCAAAATACTAATTTAAAAACTGAAATGTAAGTGCTTGGTGACAGCTACATTGATGTACACACACACAATGTAGAGGGTATGGGAAAGAAGGGAGCTATGCAAAAATGTTAATAAATGATGCAATTTGTGACCTAGGCAACATCACCAAACAGAGAACAATGATTCTTGGACTAGCAATGGAGAGAGAGAATGGAGGCAGAGGGGTGGGTGATGCAATGCTTGATGTTGCTAACAAAAACCTGTATGACAATGAAGAAAATAAGGAGGTAAAACATTATGGGAGTGAATAAATGGGACAAACCCCAAAGCAGCTATAAGAGGAAACCAGTTGGACATCAGGAACAGATCACAACACAATATAAACTTGCTTGGCTTCTCACACCCTGTAAGGAGGTAGGGAATTTTAACACACTATACATTTCCACACATGCTAGATTCTGCTAGTAGATCTATAGAACAGCTCTGTGATACAGAAACAGTAGAATCTAAATACAAGGAAAGAGATTTGAGAGGACTTAAGAATTAAAGGAGCAACTAGCTGGTAATACAACATGTGGCAGTTTAGTGCTAGTAATGAACAAACACAGCAGTCAGCATAGTTAAAACTGATTTGCCAAATACAAGTAAATTGTTAATACTAGTAATGCTTCCATCTGCAGGACTCAGACATGACAGAAGCCAACTTAATCCAACATGAACTTCACTGGTTGCACTTTTCTTAATATAGACTAGTTACTGATAAAAATGATACATGATAAAAGTGGAATATCTTCAGAGTGTTTTTACTGGAATCACAGAAGTCACTTCCAGTCCACCTGGACTTGAAGATGGTCACAGAGCGTTGAGCTCACATCTGCTGCCCGTGCCAGTCTAACTGGGAGCACCACACTGACTGACTTTAACTCTTACCTCCCTCCTCTCCTCTAATTCCTCTCTCTCCGCCCTGCAGTGCCTGTGGCTGGGCTCCCGGCACTCCATGAAGTCACCGGGAGAGCGCACATTCACCCCTTCGAGCCGGGACTCCTCGCTGAACGCGGGTTCCCAGCCAAGCCAGCTGCCTGCCCCGCAGCCAGGGCTGCTCATCCTCCGGCAGCTCCCCCGCCCCGGCCCCTCAAGGACCAGTTTGTTCAGCTCAGCTAAACAGTCCCTTGTCAATGTGCCTCGGGAAAGGACAAGCTTTCCCTTCCAGTGAATGACAGAGATGGCAGCTCCTGCATTTATTACGTTCAGGCTGGTTTCAGAAGGACATATTTAGCCTGGTGACACCTTGACAGGCACCAAATGATGTTTGGGTATTTTACAGGCAGGAAATACTTGGTTTCTCTTCTTGATACCTTTGCTACAAAAAGTTACTAAGTGGTTCATGTAAATGACTCCAGGAAGACCAGAACTTCCAGTTAATCTATTGGCATATTGGTAAAAGTAATAATAGATTTTTTTTTTTTAAAGTGAGTATTTACAGTACTTCTGAATCTTCCCTAAGGTATCCTCTTGAGTCACCTGATAACACTTTCAGGTTTTAAGCTCCATTTCACCAATAAAGGGTATTTTAAAAGTATTTTAAATCAAATCCCAGCCATCCAGAAGGCTCCATCCAACAGGCACCTCATGCTTGGCAAATGCACCGTGCTGTAATCCTCCTGCTGCATCACAGCAGCTCTGTCCTCATCTATTGTCCTCAACCATGAGAAACTTTCTTCCATCCTCCCTCCACCTGACATGCTCAGGAGCCTGTTCCTCTTGACACTATTGCCCCAGAGGAAAGAAAATTACAAACATCGGCTTACTAGCTGGAAATGGTTTAAGCGTACTCCTCCTCCTTGCAGAGCTGAGAGTGAGGAGCTGAAAGGTGATGTGCATGAGAGTTCCTTTGATAAGAGGCCAAGAAGTGACATGAACAAGATAATCAGGCCTTCAAACCAGACATGCACATCTGGGACAACTATCTCCAGCTTCCATCTGACAAGAGAATAATCCTACTAATAGGAGTCTTTCACACCAGGTTAAGTGCTCCCGGAAAAGAAAAAAATTAAATTAGTTTAATTTAGATTCTCTCTGGCTCTTACTGGTGTCTGAAACACTGACTCATGTCATGCAAGAAGGGGTGGGATTTTGCTACAAGGGGTCTTGCCATGGGTAAATTAAATCCCAGTTTGGTCACTCTGGGACCTTTTGAACTAAAACTCCAACTACAGTAATTTTAGGTGCAAAGAAAGTGGCCTCAGACACAATTGTGGAACTGCACATGAACCATCCAAAAAGCCAAACCCTGCACACTGATCTCCAGCTTCCCATCATGAGGGAGAGCAGGGCTGTCCCCTACCACGCAGGGCAGGACTGTTCTCAACACCCTGTGTGGTGCAGGATAACCACACACGGTGAGGATACCACCAAGGGCATGACACAACACCTCTTGCCCAGTGTCATGTCCGGCAACGGGAGAGCCCAGCTGGGCCTCTCACCATGCTCCTGCATGGTGGACTCTGTGGGAGTGGTAAGCTGTCTGACACAACAGCAGAAGTACATGAAACATCTGGCCCCAGATCATATTGGCAGGGAAGGAGGGATTGGCCTCTGGAGCGCAGACCGCGTCGGTCGGGAAATGCGCTAACTCCGAAAGAATGAGCAGCTCGGCTCCTGGTGGTTGATGTCAGCTGCTTCTGACTTCTCTTGCCTCAGGTGAGTTGATTCATGTGTTTTATAGACATGAAGTATGAAGAATGAAAGATGTTATTGTTCCTTGAAGATCCCCACAGGATGCAGCTTCCACTCTATTTGGTCCTGGTTTTGCCTCCTTACCAATAGTGCCGAACCACAACTTCACAACCCAATACTGCCAGTTTTTGAGAAGACCGGGTCGAGGTCATTCCTTGACTGACCCTTATTTTCCTTCTCCTGAATCCAACTAACCACACCTCTGAGCACACCAGATCATGAGCGAAAAACTGAATGCAGACCAGGCTTCTGCTTTCAACTCCTTCCCTGATCTGGTTCTCCTTGCCTCTCCACCTTTGTTTTTTTCTCACCAGTCTGGTGTGGGTAATGCAGACAGAATATGCGTTTTGCCTCCAGCAAGAGTTTTTTACTTCAGATCAGCTGCCTCTGACTGGAGTAAATAATTCTGGTACAGGAATGAGATGCAATGCACAGCAAACTGAAATAAGAAAAACCTGAAAGTAACTTTACTGGCTGCTTCAAGGACAGACTCTACCCTGACCCTTTGTTGCCTGCAGCAGCTCTGGTGCTTGACATACTGCTGCTCTCCCACAAGGAGCAAGACCATACATGCACCTACAGCTGCTCCAGAGGTTGATTTGGGGCTGAGACACACAAATGTCTGTGCTGCTGGAGACAGCCAGAGTCCTGCACACTGAGCTAGTGAAGGCGACAGCTTCTCAGGAGGTCTGGCAGGACACTCTGTGCCTGGCTGGGACACCCTGTCTAGCCCGTGTGGCAGCTGAAATCACCAACCTGCACTGCAGCCTCGCCAGAGGAACGCCAGAATTTGGATGAAACCCATTAATACCAGCCTAGCAATTAACAACCCACAGCTCTCAGTACAAGAAAATCAACTACTGCGCCATTTGAAGTGTAGCACATGTAGATACATGAAAATACTAAAAGGGAGCTTCAAAAGATATGCTGGGAAGAGAAAGAGGAGGAGGAGCTGGAGAGGCTGAGTGCTGCCCAGAACAGGAGCCTACAGCAGTTTTTGTCTCGTTGCTTTTGGCAGTTGCCTTTCACAAACAATGTTTGGGAGAAAAAGCCTCCATAAATGTCAACAATTGCAGTTTATTAGATGGTCCATAACCTATTTGTAAACCAACTAAATTTCTTAATTATATTTGCCTTTAGATGGTAAGAACTACACAAAAAAATGGTAGCTTTTGTGAAGTTATAGGAGAGCAAATTACCAGCTTCCGGCACCTTCCTAAAAGCTCGGCAACTTCTGGCACAAGCTCATTCAAGGAGGAGTATGGAAAAAAGAATATGTTTGTGAGAAAGAATGTCTATCATCTGTTACTGCTGTCTTTCTCTGAAGCAAAGCAAATAGCCAAGCTCAGGTAAAGCTCAGACACACAGAGCACACCCTCCGAGGGCACTGAAGAGGGATAAAATTCAGCTGATTAACTTGTATAGACTAGCATTTAGAAGGTTATAATAAAAAAAATATTTAGAAATATTTTAGCAATATTTTAAAACATGCTGTGAGAAGCACATCAATCTGTCTCCACTGGACTAATGCTGGTTAGCTCAGGGGTCTGCAGCCTTTCAAGGCTTGGCACCCAGGGCAGCTCTTCCTCCTTGCACGAGCGACTACCTTTGCCAAGAGAAACTAAGCAAGTTCCTGGAGAAGCTGCTTCTGCAAGGTGTGACATGCTGCAGACCCAGTGATCGATAGTACCACCAGGCAAGCCAGTGCCACCCTGCTCCTGATCAGTTCTATTATTAGTCTATGTTTCTTATGCCCCATTTTATTCAATGCAGACTTATTTTACAGTACACAGAGAATTAACACTGAAAGACTTCTTAAAAGCAAAATTATTTAACTAAAAACTAAAAAATATTCACAATCTGACCTTCTGGCCCCAAATTAAAGTTTACCTTACAAATTAAAGAATAATATGACAAGCAAAATAATGCCTTCATAGAATAGCAATTAAGCAATTTAAACAATAGAAAAATGCACTGGACATATTTCAACTGAAGAAGGGAACAGCAATGTAACACCCTTTCCTGTATAAAGGTCATTTCATTTGCCACCCCAGCTTATTTGGCTGATCATCATAACTCTACCATTTATTACAGCATGTAAAGAAGGATTTAAAAAGAGAAAACACTTGCAGATTTTTCACCTAGTCCACAGTACAAAGTTAATTACTGTTAGGAGTTTCAAAACATTCCTCCACTGCCATTCACTCCAACACTCCCTGCCTGGGCTGCTCAGCTCCTTTACTCTCCAGCACAAAACTTTGCTAACATGCCCCATGTACACGTGTCCCCAGGCAGGGCACGGGGCCACCGCAGCAGCAGCTCCCACTCCACTGCCCATCCATCCCCTGCCCCACACCATGCCAAATGCTGCCCACCCAGGGCCTCCTGAGCACCACCTCCACTCACACCTCCTGGAGCCCCGACCGGGAAAGGTTTGCAAAACCAATGGCTGTGCTTTTTGGGCCACCAGACTGGGCACCTGAACAGCACATGTTAAATTGAAAGCACCGTGCAGCTTCCAAAGTGCACCAAAGGGTGCTGTGTGTTTTGGAGATCACCATTTCAGAATCAGGAGTTTGAGAGACTTCAAACGGCTGTGTGTTCTGCAACTCAGGCCTCCACAGATCTTTTTCTAATCCTTAACTCTGCATCAACACTATGGAGAGAAAAATACTCCTTTCTGGGATTTTTGTTTGGTGTGGGGGAGGCCTGCAAATGCAGATGATGTAGGGCTCAGAAACTCAGAAACTCTCTGCTGAGATCTGAGATACCTCCCAGTTCATCCAAGCCCCCTCTGAAGAGTAAAAGGCAGACAGAAGAGTAGCCATATTGAAAAATATAAAAACAAACAACTGGAAAAATCATTACAAGGTCTTGTATCCTACTGCACAACTTCAGAAATGCCGGAGAGGAGTCTCATTCTCCCTCTTGAATTGGCAGAGCCTTCCCAATTCAATTTACAGTTAATTTATACTTCTAGATCTCCTCAAATAATTTTTTATTCCTAGAAAGATACATACACACACACTAAAAACATCCATTAAAAATCTGGGGATGAAAGGTTTACAAGATTTTTTTTTTGACACGCTGAAAATCCCACTTGCTGCATTCTAACCTTTCAGCATTTTAAAGGGTCTTGTTGCAACCTGCTTGTGGTTCACCTCCAGTTGCTTGGGAAGCAGTAGCTAACATGTACAAAATATAAGGCTAGTGACTAACCAGCACAGGAACATGCATCTTCAGGGCAGGAGTGAGCTATGGCCAAGCATCAGCCTTCAGAAACTGAGTCCCCCACCAGCAATGCATGCTATGGAGCTCTTAGAAGAGCCAAATGGCATTACCCTCTACTCAAACCTGTTTTAAAGATGTACTGGGAGGTGGTTGATGTTCTGACTGCTCCCCCAAAGCTTTTCTTTTCCTCCTCTGTGCCGAGCTCTGTGGAGCTCATGGAGTCACCAGAGATGTGTCTGCAAACATGGACAGAAGAACAGCCAACATTCTCACTTCCATCATGAACAGGGTACTTTTACCAGCTTTATTTCCTTTTCTCTGCTCTACACATGGCAAATGGCCTCTCCAGTAAAGCCTTTATTTGTGAAGGGTGGAGACATTTGTTTTTACAGTGCTTACAGAGACTATTTCAAAAACATTTCTTACTTTCTGGCGTTATGTTGTGTAAATAGAGAGAAAGGATTTGCCTATCACTGCTTGACTTCAGCTGTTAGCAAGTAATCCACACCTTCACTAAGCCTTTTGTGAAGAAAATGATAAAAAAGTATTACTATCCAAACAACCACCTGATTACTATTTGAGCTCTTGTGTTCTACTAAGCTTGTGTTCACCCACCTGAGAGGCCTCTCATAGAGTACAGGGATCAAGGGATTTTTTTAGGCAGGTAACACTCCAAACTAGCCACAGAAATTACGTGTCTCTCCTTTGAAAGGAAAAAGCAGAAAGTTTTCAGCAGTGGGTGGCTCAGCTTGTGGATGTCCTTGCAGCTGTACCATGAGGGATCACACCTGCTGGAACTCCTTTGCACAGCCCATGAACCTGCTGCAGTCAGAACTGACACAGGTTTTTGTGTGTGTGTAAAGGGGTATCTATCAGGAGCTGCCCCTCCAGCCCTTGGTGCAGAAGTCACCCCAGCGCTTTGCAACACTTCAGATTTGCCACCACATGCTATGAAATAATGTAAATTTGCTCAAAAGCAGAGCTCATATGATATTAGACCTCCATAGAAAGGACAGTTTTATTTGCAACACTTGGGTGGAGCATTAGAAGACGGCTGAAGAACAAAACCACATAGGTTCAGTGCACATTTCCAGGCAAACCCACCCAGCTGTGAGCACGTGTACAGAGCTGTTGCAAAGCAAGGGAGCAGCAGAGCTTGAGCAGAGCAGCTTCATACCATGCTTCATGCACTATGGATGAAACACCCAGGCCACCAAAACCCACTCAAATCTGTTCAGAGAAGAGCTGGTTGTTTTGTTGCAAGAGAAAAGGAACCTGGCCC
The DNA here is from genome assembly GCA_013399835.1 of Leptocoma aspasia. Taxonomy (NCBI): domain Eukaryota; kingdom Metazoa; phylum Chordata; class Aves; order Passeriformes; family Nectariniidae; genus Leptocoma; species Leptocoma aspasia. The sequence goes on along the minus strand of VXAX01004279.1, from coordinate 315,037 downwards.
TTTTTGTCTGTGTATTTGAAGTCTGCCCAGAAGTAAAACATTGTCCTCGCCCCCAAAGATGCCAACCTGACATAACTCCATTGATTTTGCTGATGCTTACAGGGCTATTACTGAAGAGAGAACTTGGCATCCCTGGTTCCAGAAGTAAAGCTAACAGCTGAGTCTCAACCAAATGCTCAAACAGTAATTCATCTGCCCTGGGCATATGAGAATGATCTGGAACATCCATCTCAGCAAGACCCATCCCAAAATTGCCTTTCTTTACAGTTCAAATCAAGATTTGCATGTGGTCTAGCCTACTCGGTCTGGCGCCCTGTGAAGGCTGCACCCCCTGGTTCCCAGCCCCTGGCAGGCTGCAGGCTGCCAAATTCAGGTTTTGTTGTCCCTGCATGCTGCTCATTCCTTTTGGCAATACCTGTTCCTTTTGAAATGTATGTGGAATGAAATGTATGAAAAGAAGGGGAAAAACCTAGGGACAATGTGTCTCTAACATTTCCATTAACTGAGTTTATCTAACACACACTTCTTTTCCTGATCCAGCCACAAAGGGAAAACACAGAAACATGCTCCTGCTCCCTAAGAGCCACCACAGAGCACTGAGTGAATACAACAGATTCCATACTCCCCCATTATACCTTTTAAAACCTGTCCTGTCACAAAGACAGTGAAAATTTTTGAAGGCCATAAATGTCCTCTTCATTAACCAGCAAAGGCCTTGGCCTGAGCTTCATAGGGAGAAATAGGCTGCTGGGACTGACTTAAGACTCTGCATCTAATGCCTGTGTGTCCATGTGTAGCGAAGAGGAAACAATGTTTGAAGAGGGAATGATGCCTCTTATCATACCACTATTTCCTCAGTATCTGTGTGCACTACCTGAACACCCTGCTCATGTAGGTAAGTGATAGAAACGTCCCAAAACAGATGCAGCTTGCAGAACTCCCCTTCTTTGTGTCAAGTCCTATTACTTGGTGTAATATGAAAAATTATATTGCATATTGTAGACAGGAGGATAGTCTATTCACTAAAGCTTTTCCAAATCTGAAAAATAAAAGCATTTTTCAAACTGTCTTTAATTGTCTGTAATATTTGCTGTACGAAGAGCTAAAACATTACAGCAATGCTCCTAAAGGGGTCCTGGCTGGAGACAAAGGAATTCACATTGTGGAGACCTAAAACCAAAATGGCATAAGACACTTTGGTTCTTCACTGCAAACATTTTTGATGCAATATATCCATTTTCTTCAAAGCTTATCTTTGCTATCACACCTTTAAATCATATCAAAATCATATAAACAAAAATAAACCATGATCAGCCTGAATTATAGCAAAGTTGCACACTGACAGCCTACAGTATCTCCATTTATTTCTACATGCAAATTCTGAGCCAACGCACTTTAAAACCAAGTTTACAATTATGTAAATACATAATTTGGAAGATGGTCATATGGAAGTCAACTGTGACAGAATTTACTACGTTGACACTGACTAAGGACTATTTATTCAGATCTACATATCCCCAAATAGATACCTCTATCACAGTCTTAGAAAAAAAAGCCAAAGTGAATGAAGAAGAGATGTAGCTGATCCAGCACCCTCTGACACCTGGAGCCTCTCGCTGCCCCTGCTCCCAAATCTCTGCTGCAGCAGCTTCTCCTGGGTTAAAAAAGGATACTTCAGTCCTTTTATTTTTGTTTCCTTGTGGAGAGTCCATAATAGCAATTTCAGTGGCTGCCAAAAAAAACCTTCAGAGGCCAGTTTTGTGTTCTGGATTGGTCTCCATCGGTTTGGGGCTGAGCGCTGCCAGGCATGCTCGACAGAGGCCACCGAATAATGCCACTGAATTAATTGTTCTAGTAAAACACAACATGCATAATCTGTTTAATTTTTAATTATTCAAGTGCTAACTGTAAAACAACTGAAAGACCAATTATTTTCAATTACTTTGATACTCTAGAAACCTCTAAAAAATAGGGACAATGAACTGAAAATTGATTAGCAAGCAAAAAGAATGAAGTTTAGATTCTATTGTTTGCTGTAAAGAGAGAATTGCAATTATGTGAATACATTTTAATTTGTATCCATTTGCATAATAATTAAGTAATTTTTTCCACCAAGTTTTATTATACTGTGTTATAAGTCTTTAATGGAACTGCAATGGAAAAAGTGATTGTCAAGATCAAAAATAAGAGAAGGAATTCAAACTGGCATGATATCAATAGAAGTCTTAATCTAGTTCCTAAGGAAAACAATAGGAGTTTTGGCATTTGCTATAATGGAAGCAGATCCAAGCCTAAGTGTCAGTGTTTTGGGACTTTGCACAGTTTCCCCTAGCTTTCATCTTAAATTATACCATTCCACACTTCCAATTTTTCCCTTGTGAATTCACAGTTTCACAGGAAAATATCAGCATGTTTCACCTGTGTATTTGAGTTCTGGTGAGGAGCTAAAACATTAGGATCACAAGACAAATACTATTCTCACAGATGCCAACATGAAATAATCCCAGTGGTTTTGATGAGGTCTACACTACTCTTCTGACTGTAAACAGACACATGTATGTATACTGAAAAAAGACAAATGCTTTCCCTTTCTTAGAGCATGAAAGCTCAAACTTCTGAAATTGAATGTTTTTGGACTTGAGATTTTATTTTCTTTTTCTCCAACTCCTTCATTTTAAGGAAGCTCCACTTCCAGATTTAAAGGTGAAGCATTTCCATCTGCAGAGACTGAATACAATAATTTTTCATGTATTTGAATTGGATTTTTTGTTTGCTGGGGGGTTTTCAGTGTTGAGTTTTCTTAACTCAAAGGAACTTGGTACAGTATTTTCCATCTATTTCAAATGCTGCTAAGTAATTACATGACAATACGAGCAATTTCTCATGCTATACTCTCTTTACAGAACCAAAAAATCCCAATATATGACCATATAGGGATGTCCACATGGACACATGGACATAGGCACACATAGGTAAATATATATATATATACACACATGGACCGAGGACAAACACTGACAATGAATGAGAGTCACATCTTTTAATTCCAGTATCCTTCCCAGGCTGGGAAACACAAGTTCCCCTCCCCAGGACACAGCATGTATACTTTCCCTCCCACTCTCCCCTTTTACATATTCCATCTCTTAGTAAAGCTGTAAACAGGAATCTTTATGCCTTGAGAGACAGACATTTGCCAGATCAAGGACAACAGGTATTTCTCATCCAAGAGGGCTGGGAGGCAACTCTGGGAGGCAACTCTGGGCAACTCTGAAAAGGAAAACTTTTCAGTTGAAGTAAGAGTGTCCAACTCCAGCAGCTTTCCACAACAGACAGCCTTCTCCTTTCCCTCCCAATCCTCCAATTCTCACCCCCTCACCCTACTTTGCCTCAGAGCCAGTTCCTGACTCTACCCATGGTTCCCAACTGAAGGAAGTCAGAATTAGAATGACTTTTGTCTAGAAGAAAATGCACTTTATTTCTTTCAGAATATAAACCCAAAGGCCCTGGGACTTCACCTTCTCAAGGCTCTGTACATCCACCTCTCCTCCCTTCAGGGCCAGACTGCTGCTTCTCTCCCGATTCACCAAGCAGCAAAGGTTTTCACTATGCTATTCAATACCACTTTTGTGAACCAGAACAAAATACACTACTTGATTTCTTTTAAAGAGGCTTTATCATGACCCAGGGCTGGAAACACTTCACGCATATGTTTGTACAAAGTAGCCCATCACAAACTTCAAAAGACTGTCACCCAGAAAACTGTGTACCTAAAAACAGACGAGTCCTCACAGCAGTGTTATCTTTTAACAGTGGTGCTACTTAGTGTTCTGGTTCAAGCCTGAAAGATGCAAAATAAAGCTTTCAGCCTTTTAAGTGGCTCCTCTTCTGTTTATGCAGAGAATAAACTTCCATAAATATCTTTAGCACATCTGCCCTAGTGCTTACTTTTAATTAGTCTAATTATCAAACACCTCCTTAGGGAAAATTTTCACACACTAAGGGCCCAACATAATGTGCTTTTATATAGGCAAAGTCCTGTTTTTCTGCCTGGACAAAACTGCTGGGAAGAGAAAGGAGAGACGTCCAAGAAAACTTAGAAGCGTGATGCTTTGTAGATAATTTTTACAGAATTCTTAAGTAAATTTAAAGAATTTACTACCTATCTGATTTGCCAATGCTTTCTGAAAGAGAGTGAAATTGAAAGAGCACTTGACATATTCCTTTTACAACTACTGTATTTAAATTAGAGAATTTCTACTACATGATATATGCTGTAGATTAAAAACAAGGTTTAAATGCAAGGTTTCTGCTGTGAAAAACTTGAGAACATACGATCAGTTGTCAAGTAACTGATTTTGGATTTAATAAAAGGGGAATCTCATTCAAATATGCTGTTTTCTTTTTCTCAGCAGCACAGAAAGGATGTTCTTCATTCAGCAAGACAGCCCATCAATAAACTTAAATCCTAGGTTGGAGAAGACCATTGTTACAAATACAAAGATAAAGACCTCCCAGACTGAACAAAGTACCAAACATCTTGACATATTAAGCTTTCAGTCTTAATATTTTTCCTGAAAGTAAATCTCTCCTTTATACACTTTTCACCATTATTGCATTATTAAAATTATCATGCAAGTAAATAATGCCTACAGATTTATACAGGAGTGCACCTTTCCAGTATGGAAGGCTGTCACTATTCCTATTTTGGGCTTAAACCACCCCATGTAAAATAACTTTCTGAGCTTTTACAGCCAGCAATTGTTTAAAGTCTTGTGTCTCTTTTCTGGTGGAACAATGATAAATCATTGGACATTAGCTCACACCTGATCACTTCCCAAAGCTAAGAATGCATGGAATTGCGTTCTCCCAAAACGCCCAACAATGCCAAGAATGCATTGCTCCTGCCCAAAGGTTTATAAAAGTAGCACAAAAAGAAAAAAGAGGGCTAATATTTTGACTTGAAGACAAGTAGTGCCCAAAGGAAACAGCTACATTGCCCCAGGTGCCACAGCTAGGAAATTGTTACATGGCTCTAACTGTATGACACATCCCATGTGTGGCTACTTAAATATCTATCTACATATCTGACATAGAAAGTTTATAAATCTCCTTATTAAACACTTTTCTGTTAATCTACTCCTCTGGTCCTAAAAACCTTCACACCCCTTAGGAATTTCACTGCAAGGCCTAAACTGTGAGGAGCTAGGACCCGTGCCAGAGGAGTCACCTCAGGTCCACCCTGGTACGAGTTTCTTCTCAGAGTCGCTCTGCAGCGGCCTCTGATCTTGGTCTAAGTGGACAAATATGATGAAGTAAGTAAGGCTTCTATGATCAAGCTGGTACTTGAAGCAGCATAAACCAAGCTCTTTTACAGCCATATTTTTCAAAGCAGCAAGGTGCTCACTAGGATGAGAAGTCAAGCAGTGTTTTTCCTCCAAGCAGCTCCTGCTGGCACTGCAGGAGCAATGGGCACCTACTTGATGAGCTGCCCCAGGCCATCCATCTGCCAGAGCAACGTGTTCTGCAAGAACTTTCATAGTTTTCACTCATCATCTTCAGGTGAAAACACTTACTCATCAAAACAGAAAAATACATTGATGAAAGAGCTCTCTATTAATAATTGAAAGCGGTACACAACACACCATTAAAAACTTTATATAAGTTCCTTTATTATGCTGTTCAAATAATCCTGTTTCAATAGATGTAAGTTTTAAAAGAGAGTTTATAGATTAATAGTTTTCTGTTTAATAGAGAGGGATTCCTACTGTGAAGGGGGACACAATCCTTGTCTTTCCATTGTCTTCTACTTTTCAACATTTCAATGCTGCCTGATACAGAGTCCTCACCCAACACTTTGGAGAGGGCAAAAGTAATGAAATAAGAAATCTGTTTCCCTCGTTTAGGAACAAGAACCACCCAAGATATTTTTGTGGCACAAGGAATGAATCTTCTGCATGACAGCTGCACTGTGCAGGAGGTACAGTAGACATGATGTCTCCTGTATTCCAGCAACTTTACATTCAAATTTGGTAATATACACTGCAAGGCAAACATACCAACATGGCATATTAATCCAATCATATCTCCAAGTCAGGCAGTAAATAATCTGAGCAGATTTTATATAGTTAAGTAGGAGTACAATTTTCCTCTGAATACCAAGGTAAGACCCAAATGAAAATGCTATCCAAAAAGGCATAGTTTCTATAGGTATTTACAGTACTGCAGATTTTTTAAGAATTAAACAAAATCAGTGAGCTGGTATTTATGAATAAAGAGACCATAGATTATGGACTTCCCCAGTCACACAAATTTTTCAGACAATGAACAAAACGATGCACTGTGTAACCCTCAGGATGTGTGACTTGGGAAGCAAAGGCCACTCTAATGCTGGAGACCCAGTGGCTGTCCCTGCCCTTCCTGGGCTCACATCCTGTCCTAGTGTTTCCAGGCACCCTTTCCTCACCATGCCAGATGCTACAAGGCTGGCTGCAATAGTCCAGTGGAGAAGACAAGACAAGTAACCAATCCAGTTTAGTCTGCAAACCAGAAAGGACCCAGTGAGGGAAGGAGGCAGATCCTGACCCATCACCCCATGAAGCTAACTCCTAAATTATTTGAAGATAAATTGAGCACACACAAACACCTCCTGCTCCCCTGGCTTCCAACTTCAAAACCATCAGATGAGAAGACGCCCCTTCAGAGTTGGAAGGTGAGAACCCAGTTCTATAACTTTATAGAGGCAAACAATAGAGAAATCTATGGGACAGCAATATATCTTTCAAACAAAAACCTAAAACACCCAATGAAGAACAACCAAGCAAAATCAAGAAAACCCCATGAGCAACGAGTGGATTCTTGTCCACCTGATGAGAATAAACTGTACAGCATGGATCTCCTCCTTCGAGCTGCCTGCAAACACAACACACTGACATGAGTTTTGTCATCAGAGATTCTTGCCACTCCCTCTGAAAGAAAATCTGATAAAAGGTGCTTAGTGCATTATATGTAAACAGACTTGAAAGGAGAATTTTGCTAATAAAGCCTCCACTGATTAGTGTCCAGTAGAGATCCCCAAAACTGAGGTGTGCTTACAGACTGTTGCTCTCTCTCATTGGAGTGCATACTCTGCTGCTCTGCTACAAATCTCTTCAGATCCCAATATGGCGCACAACAGACATTATTTACAGCAAAGAATTAGGTTAGTTCATTTTTTGGTGCTAATTTAGAGGCATTTACTTGTTGAAGTAGTTGCACATTTAGTCCATAGGCTTACCGTGAGAATGTGACCAACATGAGCTGTTTAACTGGTCCCTCAGAATGCGGCAAACTGATCTTTATCTTGCTCTTCACCAAGTCAAAGGAAAAATTCCCATTCCTGGGAACGGCACAGGCTCCAGCCCATACCACAATTCTTCCAGAACTGTGGCCAACTTCTCCCATTACATTTTTACAGTGAGTTCCTGATGTTTAATTAGTACATTTGGTATTCAGATAGAAAACAGCTTTATCTACTTCTGCCGAAGTTCAGGAATTAGATTTTGGAAGGGTCAGTATTTCTTTTCACATCAATGAGAATCTCCCATGAGGTAATTAAATCACATGCTTACTCATGGTGTGCAGTAATGTACACCTGGTAATTGCCATACAACTGCTCCTGGAACAAAGCATTGCTTAATGCAAACATGGCAGAATTAGGCCCCAGGACTCTATTAAAATGCGGCACAACTGTCAGAGTATGGCTTTCTCTTAACAACACGTGATTTTAAAATGAAATTGCAGCAGGTTGGGAAATCTTGTATTAAAGCAATTAAACCTTTGCTCATTAAAGTGTTTTGGTTTTTTTAACCCCAAAAATGAAAAATCGATAGCTGTGAAATCACAGGGCTCCAGGTGTGAGGGCATTCAGAAGATCAGTAAGTGTGCTTGCTTGCAGAGTTTCATGCCATGAGAAAGTGCTAATGCTGTCTCCATTACTTCTCTGGCTCAGGAACCTGCTTTGCCATCCTGACCTTGCTCGACAGGCAAAGAGCAGCTTGGAAGGAGGAGGAGATGCAGTCTTTGTGCAGGAGGCACCCAGGGCCCTTTGAGGCTGGACATTGCCATTGCAAATCTCCTGGAAACCTCAGCATCAATTTTACCAAGAAAGGGCAGGAAAATGCAAAGAAGGAGTCTACAGTTACCAAAACAGTTTTATAATATGAACTGTCCGTACTTAAAATGAAAACAACATTTTAACTAAAAAAGGAAAAGGGAGATGCTGAAAGGCCAATAATTCATATACTTCATTAATTTGTTGGCAGTGTAAAATCCAACAGACTAACTCAGCAAGTCAAAACTTCTTGTGCATGAGTCAGGATTTGAATCACAATCTGACTTTATAAGTTTGCTAATGCACTCATTACATTCTCACAGCTCTACTAAATCACTCTCCACTCACTGTATTTGGGCTAAATATAAGAAGAAGGCAACATGTTTGTATCTTTTAATAACACCATAGTTTGTCATTGCCTTAAAAAGCAAGATTTTAAAACTATTTAAAAGATAAATATATATAGATATTGGTGCATTCCCAAATATATAGAGAGTGACAATTTTTAAAGAAAAACACAGAGGAAATGCAAGTCTGTACACTATTCAGAACTGCACTCATTGGAAAACAGACTAAACTGAAGTTAGAGTAAAACAACAAACTAAATTCCCCTGTGAGCTATAGCTCCAGTCCCTTGTCTTCTGTTTTTGGGTACAGAGAAGGATCCTGCTCCTAGACTGCCATCCACATCCAGTGGGAAAGTGAGAAGTCCCATGAGGATGCACTAATTAGCAAGAGCTATGTTGGCACTGGCAGTATCAGTAGAAGCACTGGAAGGAAGTTTAGGAGAGTACTGAATACATGGGAGGGTGGTTCTTGTTTTACTCTGACTGCAGTTAACCAGTGCATGTCACCTACCCCGAGGGAAATCATAATCAAGATAAGGCACCCATATTTTCCGTGAGGTCAGCTCAAAGGGCTCAGGTAGGAAAACTCTACTGACCTCAGCAAATTTGCAAGAGGATTATGGAAGTCCCTCACCCTCTTGATCCCATGACTTGGGTAAGTGAAGTGAATTGTTTGAGTCAAATCAGAAAACATAACATATTTTCCATAGTGAAAACAACTGAAAACTCACCTGACATAACTCATCCACTAAAATTTTTCGCATAATTTCTGAAGAACAAGTTCCATATAAAAATAGAAAAGATCCCTTCTAGACGGGGCAGACCTGACTTGTGGTTGCCTTCTCTTCACACCATCCCTGAACTGTGTCTGAGAAGAGCTGATAACAGCTATCAATCACAGATTATTTGAATTATGCTCAGCCCAAGGAAGCTGCATTCCAAAAAAGGACAAAATGCACTCCAAAAGGGAAAGGAGAAAGACCTTGTGTTTCACAGCAGATCTGCCTAATGCACAGCCTGGGGCATCCCACTCCACATCCACTCTTGACAAACTCCCAGTGACTGCCAGCCCCACCCCTCTGCCCTCCTAGCCAGGCACTGAAGGTCTCATCCTCTCCTTGAGGTATCTCCTGGTTAGAAGGCATATTACATCCACGCACCTTTGAAAAAGTAATTGTACCCTAAAAAAGGATCGTGTCTACCACATTTGTTTGCTTTCTTTTCCTTATGGCCACCACTGGAAATGTCACTTGAAGTGCATATACTGAGAACAAACTGTGCCTATGATCTGTCCAACAACCTATGATACAAGTATAAAATAAAATTAAGAAACACAAAAGAACTCATTGATTCCTTTAAGTGATCACACAAAAATGCCATTAAATAAACAAAACTACCAAGACCTCAAATACCTTTCCAACAGTAAATTGCAGTACAGAAGAGAACCTGGACATTCTGGAGATTAAAAGCTTGACCTGGAAAAGTCCAAGTTCTCCCTAACCCAATGACTTTTGTGAGAGAGGTCAGTCCCAAAACCCTTCAAATTGAGACCATGAATTTTCTACTGTTTCTGAGTACTCACATACTACCTGTGTCTGTTACTTAGAACTGTTGCTGGTGCAGCAACCTAAACACACTGCACTGGCCAAGAGAAAAGCCAGAGACAGGCCCAGCCCCAAGGTGTTTACATGCATTTGAGATCCTTAATGAAGCTGCCAGACAGGGCAGAAAAGATTGACAGATGTTCCTAGTGGCACAGCAAGAACGGTTAATCCGACAGGGAGACAAATACGTGAGACGTGGAAATCCACTGTACAAGCAACCTCAGCACTTTAGGGACGCAAATCTCGGCAAGCAAACAGCTCTTACCAAAAGAATGATTCTTAAAAGAACAGATCTCAACAGAGAAAAATGTTACAAAATCCACGGGCAAGAAAAATCCATATGAAAAGAGGACAAACAACAGGGTCTAGATCACTTATCAAAACCAGTCCTTCCTCCTAAAAATGAATTGAAAATGGTAACAAGGAGTTTGTTACAATGAAGCCTAGCACCAGGTGGGAAAGGAAGTCAAACTGTTGACCTGGTCTTGCAAACCTCTTCCTACCCAGGCAGTTAGAATGAAGTTCATGAAATCACTCAAAGTAGACAAGATAACTCACTCAGGTAAGAATTTGTAGTCTTGGTGCCTAAAGAGATATTTATGAGTGACAGAGTTTTCAGACCTGAAAATTACTATAATAAGCTTTGGTGCCTCTGTTCTATAGAGAATTGACCTGTTTATACCTGAAATAAAAACCAGATTTCACATGTTCTAGTATTTTTGGCAGAAACAGAAAACATGGTTGACAGCCATGCTGAATATCCCTGCAAATTTCTCCTAATTAATGCTGTTCTAAACCATCTAACTGCAGCAGTTTGTTTGCCAACAGTTTCTCAGACCAATTTATTCTGAGAGTCAGCATTGGAGAGTCTGCTTTCTGCAATGATGGGTAATGGCAGGAGTGGGTATAAACTGCTGGTAATCTACAGGGAAACTAAAAGAGCTCCACCAAAAAGTGCAATTAAACCTCACAGCAGAAGGACCATTCACATGCAATTCAGCAAGAATATAAACAGTTTTAAGATACTTTTAGCAGATACAAGCTTTTTCATAGTACAGATTTCTTCTATTGCAGCCAAAGTTACTAATGTAAGAGTGATAGTGCCTAATATCTACCATTTTAATTTTGATGGTATAAAAACTTGGATCTTTTGGTGCTTTTTCCACTAAAGTAATGAATAACTATTCTCAGGTTCCTAGTCCAAAGTGATGTGACATTATAGGGACTAGAGGGTGCACACAGACAGTATTGTAACATTAACGACACAACAGAAGAGCTGCTTTCTCAGAGTATTCAAGTGGAAGAGATGGGAGAATTCTGGCTTTACAAATGGGATAGATGTTCAAAAATTACAAGAAAGGAGCAAAAGATTTCCTGCAAAGTCAAACACCTCACAATGTCATTGTATCACTGCAATTTCACAGGCTCTAAGGCTTCGCACCCCAGACCACTCAAATCTCTTCAATACAGTTAATGTCCCATCTCACACAGATTGTGCTGGACAGCCATTGGTCCCATCAGCAACCAAATTCTGCTCACCTCCCCAGTGGGAACAAACTCATGGAATCATCAGGACACTGTACGACTTTAGGCTTGTGGGAGCCGGCTGCAGTGAAGTGACAGAATTCACTGTAATATGAGCAAATGTGAAGAGATGCATTTTAGAACAAAACCATACAAGACACACTATATGATGCAAGGTAACCAAAACATACTGCCAGTGATAGGAGACAAGCTGTTTGGGAAAAGAAAAGGCTAATGGAATTCTTGGCTGCACTAAAAAAGAACCCTTTATGCCACAGTACAAGCCCCAGTGAAACTGTATCTGGCCTATCATCTCTGTTTCGGGCTGTGGTCCTGCAGCACGAGGGAGCCCCCACCTGCTACACCCCCCGACTGCCTTCACCCACACACTTGCCTTGGGATGTCTCTCCTTGCAGCACCTCTCAAGATCTGAACGCAGCTCCCAAAGTGGCACAAGGAGAGCATCTTCAAAAGCTCATCTTGTTTGGCCCTGCTGAGTCATACTCACTTTGGGAGCTTCCCACAGGAGCAAAGAGGGAACTAAAGAAAAACTGGATGCAGGTTTAACTGCATTAATTCCCTTGGTTTCATTCCTGACGCCATCCAAGAGACCAGCTGTTCACCCTGTCCCTGAAACCTGGAGCCAACACAGCATGCCACTGTCACTCCTTCTTGTCCTCTGACCCAGGGGCAGGACCTCCACTGTTGGCAGCAAGCTGCCATCCTCACACTGTAAGGGCTGAGGATCTGCTCAGAGCCATCACACAGATTTTAAACTCAGGCAGGCAATAATTTCTTGTCTTTTCATTAACTGCACAGGTGCCACTGTATTTTCCATTTAAGAACTGAAAGAATAGAGGCAGACAAGACCTGAACTCATACATATGGGAAGAAGGAAGGGACTTCTAAAATCCTAAGAAGAGTTTGGAATGTCTGAAGCACATGGGAGGGGGACAGAGTCCTAGCAAGAGGGGACAATCCCAGCCCCTGTGCCTCTTGCACTTCCCTTTCAGCCAACACTGCACCAGCCCCTTCCCCTGTTAAACCCGTGCCTTGAATTAAACATTTTAAGCAATTCAAGTAAATAAAAATGTGATACAGAATAGATACATATAGTCTATGGGTACAAACTCGCCTGAAAAATGAAGTTATCAACATAATGTAACAGTGAACAAGTGAGACAAAGTACAACGGTAAATGAAATTATATTATGATGTCTCCAGCGCTCTGGCCCCAGTTTCTGTTTATTCAGTGACCCATCACTTTGAAACAGATAAGCAAAATGTCCCGACTGAAAACACCCTCCTACAGGCAGGTGATCACAATCTTTCAGGCTAAAGCATGTTTATTGTCAGATCCTGGAGAAACTTATAGTTCATCTGTGGTTTTGTTGCTGTGGCTACACAGACAAAGACTTGAGCTCCTTTTCTGCAAGTTCAGTCCGTAGCTCAGGGCATTCAACAAGTTAATTCTGCTGGGGCCAGATGAGTGATACCCTGGAGCAGATACGATCTGGCTGCTACCGATGAAAGACTCATTAAAATTTTCTTACTGCGAACACACAAGTGCAAGAACAATTTTGAGTGACCTTATACCTCTGCAAATGGCCAACGGCCAAACTCCTACCAGTGTGTACGACCCTTGTACCGGAGCTAGAGAAAACAAATTTAACAAGACCATAGCTGCAAGGGAATACGCCTGAAACTTTAAAATCTTCCCAACATTTCCCTCACTGTGAGCAGAGGGATTCGCTTTCACACAGAACAAGCTTCCGCTTCATCCACCTTGTATCAGATAACCTTTTACATCCCAGCTCCCGGAGTTTTGTCTTCTCCGGGAGCTGTGAAAATTCCTCTGGTGCAGTGGCTGCGGTCAAAGATCGCATTTACAAGCGGAGCGCGATGCTGCCGGTAACCACAGCAACGGGGCACCCCCTCCCCGAGCCCCCGGCCCCGAGGTTGATGAGTAACTCGGGGACAATGCTGCACCCAGCGCTCCCGCAGGTCCCTAACGCGGCCGGCCGCAGGGAAGGGGGGATGAAAGGCTGCAGAGTGAAACAAACCCCAGGGAAGGGAGACCAGGGAAGTCTCCAAGCTGAAACAGCAGCTGGAGAGACACCCGTAGCTGGTGGGAGTAATCATAAAGGCAGTATTGAAGCAAATTTTGCCAAATGCCTTTATTATTCTTCCTAAAGGATTTTTGAATTAGTATTTACAGCACTTTCTCATATGGAGAAAACACATAAGAATTATGAGTTGGATCCAGATTTTGGTTGTCCTTAACTTCAGAGCTTTCAAAAAGAAAGGGCAGACAAAAAATGGTTCAGAACATTGTTTCAACTATCAGTTCACCTGTAGCAACCCCTTTGGCAAGTGTAATGCCAAATTACAATCAACCATGCTGAGCTACTTTAAAAATCTATTACTAAACATGTTCCAATATTCCAGTGTTTCTGAACTATTTAAAATCAGTTGCATATGTGAGAAGAAAAACTTTTCTGTGAAAGCGGTAACCCAGCACCTGCTGCAGCATGCTAAGAACGAGAAGGCAGACGTGGGCCAAGCATGGCTGTGTGCTAAAATGACAAAACCTGTCAAGTTTCATCTGGGGGAAGCCCAGTTCCTGCACTCACAAGTGACTGCATGAAATACACTGAAGTGCACACCGCAGTGGAGTAAGTGGAAATGATCAGCAGGTCTGCTTCAAAAGCATACTTGTGATCTGAACTAAAATGCTGACATAGGTGCACCTATGGTGAGACAGATTTAAAACACACCGCAGCTTTCAGCTTTGCCCAACTCCACAGACACCCTGATGCAATACAAAAAAAAATTTTTTTTTGCCCCTGTTTCTCCCTCAGATAGGTTTTCCCATACCCATAAACCCTGAGGTTACTATTCTGGAACTGATGAACTCTCACACAGGGAATGAAAGTAAAATAAATGGCTCCCAGGTTCTGCTCCTTTCAAGTCGATTGCAGAAGACCCTTTGACTTCAGAGACAACAATAAGAACAATAATAGGTTCTCATTAGGCCTCATTCCCAGCAGGGCTTTGGGTACTTCCAGAAATAACAAGATCTTCCTAAAGGTCTCTTTCTTTGTCTCTTTCTTTATTCCCAACAGGATTGGAATTTGGGGTTAATTTCGTTGCAGGAGTTGGCATTGAAATCCAGTGCAGCTCACATCACCACCTCTTACTCTGCCACTGTCTCCAAATAGCTCAGGATGAGACCTTTCTTGCTGGGCAGCCAGGTAAAAAAGTAGGTTCCTAACAGATGGCTCTGGGCTAGCCATGAGTTTAGCTTTCATCTAATTAATATTCCTTGCATGTGCATGTGTTATGAAAGAATTGAAAGTAGGTGTATGGAATAAAGCACATCCAGGGACTCCAAGCAGTGAAAGATGTAATTGCCAAGAGACTTCTACAACCTCAGCCCAGGCCCTGCACATATTTTATTCCTAGCTTAATTATCTTCCAATCTTTTCCCAGATTATCCAGCATACATTTTGATTCACTTTATATGGTAAAGATCCCATCCAAGAAACATGTGCCTCCTCATCTTATTTTAGTCTTATTGAGAAATACAGCACAGATATAGCAGTGATTCAAATAAATAATTACATATTTCTATTAAAAAACCCACCATATTGATTCAATAATGTATTTCTACATTTAGCATTAAAATTATTTGTTCACATTCTCAACTGCCTCTTTTGTATCTGCATAGTTCTGTCCAAAGCCAAACACACTGATGACACATTAGGACCTGCCTGCTCCAGAGGTAACAGTTAATTCCCGACCTTGTTTAGGTCTTTTCGGGCAAGAGACCAAACTTTTATAAGAAAGGATTTCCCAGGCTGTGCTTTTCAAGCCTTCTCAGAGCTGGTCATTCAGGGCTCAGTTGGAGTGTCTTCCTCGAATCTTTTCCTATTAATGTAGGGAACCAAGCTGTGATCCTGGTTTAGACCTAAAAACCTGGTGCCTTGCTATAGCAAGAAATTGGAACTTAATTCCCATTGAGTCATTTCTTGTAGAAAGTAATTAAAAGAAGCATTGATACACAAACAGCACTCCAGAGTCCTATTGTTTTACAAGTGACAGAAATCTGCATTTAGACAATGAAATAGCCTCTTCAATTTAAAGGGTCCCTTACTTAAAAAAGGGACTACAAAGGTGCATCTTGCAGCCTACTTTTCCTAAGGAATGTCTATGAGGAGGTTTCAATCACTATGACAACCTCTTTTTAATGCCAATGATTTTCTAGCCCAGACAACTCTTTCTTGAGAAAGGGCATGTTTTAAGGCTTTGCCAAAACTGTGGTTAAAAGCCTTGCTGACAAGAGAATAATCTATGAGGTTACCGTTTTGGCAAATGTGAGTTTTCAAAAAGAATCAGGAATTTTACATTATAGCTGGCCAAAAGATTGCTGCTGTGAAGGAAGAAAATAACAAAAGAATAATAATAAAAAAAAGAAGGCCAGACTAACCTGCCATAAGCATCATTTGAGTAAAACATGGGTGTTCTGGGATCTAAAAGTTTTGGTACCTCATGAGTTTGTAAACTTAAAAAGATGCATAGGGACAGATAAGGAGATGATTATATACCTCTGCATATTTGCATTTTATTTCAATCCACAATAGGGATTTTTTAGCATTTGTCAGTCTTTATCTGCCAAGTCTCTACCATATCTCTAAAATCAACAAAATCAAATGCAACCATTTCTCGCCACTCGTATTTACACAGCATTTCTTGTACTATATTGCCATCTCTCTCTAGAATAAGCAAATAAAGGGCTTCCCTTTCATCAATGATTTGATGTTATTCCATAAGAATTCCCTTTCATCGATAATTTGATGTTATTCCATAAGAATTACCTCACCGGGAATACGATAAAAGAGCCTCTTCAATATTCACAGTGCAGTTCTCGCCCGGTGCCAATTCAGAGGCCCATTAACTCAGCCGCCTAAGTGCCCTGCATTCCCGCGGGATGCTTTGTAGCCCTGTGGCCGCCCTGTTTTCCCTTTCAGCGAGGATTTGCACCCACCTAGGTTACAGCGAGCTCATTTTCTGCTCTGACTTCTGACCTGTTACTCCTTTCACAGGGAAATGAATAAACACAGTTACGTGGCACAGCTAAGACAGTAAATCGCAGTGAATCAGCGGCAGATGCCGGAGCGCAAAATGAGGATTTTGAAGACTCCTCCTGTACAAATGGCCACGCTAGCCAGCGCTTGCACGCAGCCTGCTGCAGGGGTGGCACGGGGAGAAACAGGCAGAGAGTGGTTCTGCAATCAGAGCCAGCACAAAAGCCTCAGCAGCTGTTGCTATTGAATTTGAGGGATGCAAAGGCTCCACACGCCCCCAACTACCGCCGGCATCAGCAGCTGACAGCCCCAACACCGTGCTGCAGGAATTGTTCCCTTTTACCACAGTGCTGCTCTTCACACGTGTAGGTACACACACAAGAAAGAGCACTTCAGTGTTATCCAATAATAATACTGTGTTATACAATACACAGTAGTTAAAAGAAAGGAGATAATTTTATGTTAGACATGCCTGAGTAGAATACAGTGCTGCAGGGTAGCCTTTGACTTGTTAAGAGTACATCTACTGTACTGAGCCTTCTCTTCTAGAAGCAGAACATATGTATGTATAAGAGAAAGAGATGTTAGAAAAAACCCTACAACAATTAAAGGTGTTGGGGAAACACCTCTGTTTCTGAAAGAATCCATGTAAACCTGTATATGTGTTCCTCTGACTCACCAGGATCTGCTGCTTCAGAAAGCTGTTGAAAGGGTCAAACTAACACAAGATATTGTCTCATGCTACTGCCACTACTTAGGGTTTAAAATGCTGGAACAACAGTGGATCTCTCCATATTTTTACCTCAAGAATAGTTGCAGTGATATATGGTCACATACAGGTGTATATGTATACACATATACATTTTAAAACGTAGCAATGTAAGTCTATTTACAAACCTCCTAGAAGCCCAGCCACCAAATACCTGGTAATACTTGTGTCTCTGCCATGCTATCATCAGAGAAAAAAAACTTAAACTCTGAAGTGTTAAGTCACAGGATCTGAGGATCCCTTTTTCTAGAAAGCATTTATGAATGCCTATACATTCGGCTGATGATAATAAGCTTTGTCAGAAAAATTACATCAGTAAAGAGACAACAAACCAGATCTCACCTTCAAGGCACAACCCTGAATTAAGGCTGTGTGTTCACAGCCCCTCAGACTAAGCAAAAAGGACCTCTGGGAGTGGGCAGGACATGCCAATGGGGTAGGACTGGCAGTGCTTCTCTCCATGAGGGCAACAAATTCCTTTCTGAAAATGCAGCCTCTCGCTCTTAGGGCAGAAGAGCTGTGAGAGCAGTTAGCCCTGGGCTAGCTACAGCTTCTGTAGACAGATTACATTTTCTCTCAGCTAAGGCAAAGGTCCTTGTTTAGTCTTCCAGGACAGATGCTGGCCACGCTGGAAGTAGCTTGAACAGTGACAAACTCATGCATCCATCAAAGTCAGCAGAGGCACAGGTGCAGAAAGTCAGGCTCAGCCTCCATAATCTGCTGAAAGTGATGGAAAAAATCACCCCAGAAGGCAACACCTCCCAGGCTAAAGCTGAAGACATAGGTCAATCAATCTAGAAAAGAGGTGAAAAGGCAAGAGAAGCCAAAAGTAATGACTTTTGCTGATCATAGACCAGGTCATTTCTTCTGTTAAAACTTGTCAGGATACTTTGACACAGAGCACCAAGCTTCACCAACAACCAGGTGTGCAGCTCTCTAGCTGGTCCTCTCAGCATCCCCAGGAGCACATGAGAAAGCTGTGGTCACACACTCAGGACAGCTGCTGGTAATGCGTGGCTTTGGTGTGTGTGAGGAGTTGGGGAACTGATGGAAATCCCCCCAGTCCCCACTGCTCTGCCCTCCAACTGGCCTCTTACAGGCACCATTTACACATTTCCCACAAGGTACAAACAGTACAGTGGTTTTCAACATCTTCCAGTTCCTTGGAGGGTGATCTCAACATCTCAGGCAGCTGACAGTGAAGAACAGCTCCTGGTTCTGCTGCTGTCTCTGCTTCCTCTGTCTCCAAGGGTTTGGCAACCTAGACAAATACCTCCTGAAATGATCTAAAATCCAGATATTGCAGATATTGGAATCAAGGACATCAATTACTCAGTGGAGGATGCTTTAAATGACAACATGAGAAACAGGAGTTGTCCAGGCTCCTGTTCAATTTGATAAGAAAGGGTTGGCCCAATGCGCAGAAGACCCTCAGTCCCTCAATGCAACTGATGACATTTCAGGCTTTTCTGCTCCAGAAGAATTACAGGGGTGCATCTCAGATCCCTCAGAGCAATGGGTGCTGTACAGAGGAGGAATGTCCAATGGAGAGGACCTCTCTCAGCAACCTGGAGGAGCAAACTGATGGCTGTGGAGGCCTGTTCCCCAGACCCCAGCCACACAAGGGTCCTTGCAGATGTCTGCATCACAGCTTTGCACTGCTTACGAAAAGGTTCAGAGCCTCACCTAGACTGCTGAGGCTTTAGGGAACTGCTCTGTTTCAGTGACATATCAGCCTGGCAGGGCTCAGCCTCAGCGAGGTGCATGTCCAGGTGTCAGCCAGCCACATGGAGCAGTCAGACAGCAGTATTTGGTCAAAACCAAGTTTTATGATTCAGGTAAAAACAGAGGTAGTCCACATGACAACAGTGCAGAGCTTTGCAGTAAGTTCCCATTAAAGCTGGTAAGACCCAAGTCACAGCACTGCCAGGTTCCCTCCTAGAGGCTTTTGGAGACATGGGTACAGTTTTAATATCCAAAATGCTGATGTAGGGGAAGGTAGCTAGGCTGTAACTCTGGAGCACAGAACTAGCCCTGCTTGGTTTAAACAAAATAAGCTCCCTTTGTGAGCCCTGCCTGAGGTGGTCAGCCTCTAACAAAAGACCACTGACAGTCCTCTGGCACAATCTCAAGCAATTTGAACTTTCTGCAGCTTTTGCAGTAACACAATTCACTTAAAGCTGTCACAGGCAGGAACTTTCCAGTAATCCTCATGTTAGCTCTTATGCTGGGTTAATAATTCCCTGCTCAATCATCTGTGACCAAGACACAACCAATACAATTCCGGTCAAGTCTAAAAGTGGAATCAAAAGCATATATGGAAAATTTGAAAAAATTAAATACAGCAAATGCTATATCATAGTTGTGTGCAAGGCAAAACAGAGTTGCTGGCTTTTTTCATTTTATTATAGTGATTTATAATCCAAAGTGCAACCAAGATCAAGCCCCTAGGAACCAAAACATAAACACAAGAAAAACAGCAAACACTTTGCTTTTTATGTCCTTTGAACAATGATGCTTAGGATTTTCTGCCTTTTTTTTTTTTTGGCCCTTTTCTAAATCAGTAAACAGAGACAAATTTAAATCTAACAACTAAAAATAACATCCAATGTTGTTGCCAAGCACTGAGCTCCCGTTTTGGGTGAAGTTGCTCTCCAAAAGACTGGTGACAGGGGCCCCATGAAGACACTCTCCAACAGCACCATGAAGCTCCCAAAGCCCTGCACTCCATATGCCAAGCAGATAATATTCTCACTGCTTTGGTCTTCTTCAGAAGCCTACAGAAATCTTCTTTCTTAAGCAGATTTTGACTTTGTTAACAAAATTCAGTGTGTTCTGATTTTAGCAGAAAGAGTTCTTGTAAAAAAAAAAATAATCTGTCCACATGTACTCATCTTGGTCTTTCTATCACAAAGGGCTGAGCAAGGAGGTCTAGGAAACCAGGCAGCCACACCTGCCCCACCTCAAAGCAAAATCCTGACCAGGTAGACAGCACCGTTAAAGGAAAAAAACAGGGATTTTCCCTTAGCAATTCAAAGGCAATTCATACAGCAATTAAAGTATCAAGTTCAGATGTGCTCACAATTCATGTGGTTATAAAAGCAAAAGTATCTAGATGCATAAACAAATAAATAATGAAATTGTGAAAGGGGTAAAGCATTTAGCTTGAGTCAAACCTTTCCCCAGGGATGAGAGAGCCACACTTGTCCCTGCTTGGTCCCTGCATGGTCCCTGCTCCCCACGCAGTGCCAGCACCCAGCGGGGATCAGCTCGCAGGGATCAGCTGGCAGGTGTGATATGCAGCTCTGGCTTAAGGTGTGCAGAGACCTGACGTCATGGGTATCTCCCACCCTCTCCTCGTTGTTTCCACAACCAGCAATTACCTGGAGATGGGCCCAAATGTAAGCAAGAGCCCAGTGGGGATGAACATCTTAATTCTGACATGATGCCCAGCCCAGGTCCCAGCTACCCTCTGTCAGCTGCAGCACAGGGAGGACAGCAAACACGGCTCAGCACAGCTCTCCTGCCTGCTCTTATGTTGACAATCTGCAGGCTAAAATGCTGCCCACAAATACAAATGTAAAAATACATTCGCTGCACCTGGTTCTTTATTCTTCTCTGAAATATATGATTAAGCTTTGCTCTAACATGAGTGGGAAGGCAATATAGCTACTATTTGTGTATTGAAATGGACATTAAAACAGCTCAGTATCCAAAACAGCCCAGCTAGAGAGATGAGCAAAGAGAGTAACAAAAAGCTGTATGGGGTACACCACAGCTCTTCAAACAACAGCCACCAGAAGCAGCTATCAAGGGACAACAATGTCTCTGTATCTGAAGTTTTGTAAAAAGTTTTAAAAAATAATGTAAACACAGTAAAATTTTTGCAGAAAAAATACAAAGCTCAAAGCATCTAAGAACATTGCAGACAGTTACCACCTCTGCAATTTGCCTTTTCCCTGGAAATAGCTTGGCCATAAATGCACCCATATACATTGGGATGCTTTCATTTACACCCCCCTGGGCAAGCCAGGCACATCTGGAGAAATCATCTTCACAGTGTATTACAAGACTAGGAGTACTCCTCATAGGATGGAAAGACAGATGGCTAAGATGAAGCATGACAAGGAAATACAAAATCACAAGAAGGGAGACAAAAAATAAATAATCCCTGTCCCTCACAATATAAAAATGAAAGATCACCCAGTGAGATGATCAGGCAACATGTTTTAACAGAAAACAATTTCTGCAAGTGTGTGCAGCTGAATGTGGGGACTGTGATCAGGCACGGGGGAAAGCAGAAACTTCAGAGGGATTAAAGAAATTGAGAGATGAGGGGGCCATGGAGCTTGGCACTGACTTGCCCCACAGTGAGTCAACGCCATGATCGGGGGAAACCTGTAGCCCCAAAAGCCCTTAAACATCTGCCTGCTGCGAGCTGGAACAGTGCAAGGAGGGAAGGATCAGTCTGTACTTGTCCTGTTTCTCATACACTTTCCTTAGTACATGTTGCTAGGCAGAGCAGGAGTGGGGATATCAGCTTGGACATCCCTTAGGCCTCACAGCATTTAGCAGGTCGGAGAGGTGATGCTTATGGCACTGGCACCACAGACATACATACAGTCATACATACATACATACATACATACATACTGCTGCCACATAACACAGCAGTGCTAGCCCTGGACCTGGTGCAATTTTTGGCAGGTGCAGCAGCACCCTGCTGAGCTGGCTCACCTGCAGGGACAGATCTGGCCATAGCAGGATGGACAAAGCAAAGGGAACCATTCCAGCCCAGCCAGCCTCTGCCATTTAACCTGCAGGGCAGGGAAGCATACCTGTCTTGCTTAATGAGCCTCTGTAAACATTAACAGGGCTGATCTCTAAATTACTTCAACATGCAAAGCACTGGTTAAAATCATCCAGACTCTTTTCTGCTCTGTGTATGGCAGCTGGGCTCACTGATCTCACACATCAATAAAAGGGCCACTCAGGTTAATTGGAGGATATATCTCAGTTACCTACATGGCTGGAACTGACCAGGCAGCCCAGCCAAGCCCTCATCCCGGTGGCCTCCTAGCTCTAAAATGAGCCATGCCAGGAAATCCCCTTACACTGTTTACCTGCCTCTCCTCCAGCCTTGCTTCCTCTGAAACAAAAGGAAGCCAGTGTGCTTTTTGACTAACAAACTCACCCAAAGAGGGTGTGTTGTATCTCACAGAAATTGTAACTCACAGAGCAGGATACACCCAAAAAATGTCTCCAGCAAGCACCAGCTTTTCCCAGAGGCTTGTTTTGTGCATATTATATTCAAGACCATGCTTTCATGAGACTGTTCCTGTCTGCAGAGATCAGTGCGAGGGAGCCCTGGGGCTCCTTCCCGCCCACAGCCACCATCTCGGCTGCTCCCACGGCTGCTCCCGGCCACCACCCTGCTCTGCACCCACAAGAGCTCTCATCTGCAGATCAAACGATGTTCTCCTCCCAGAGCTTCACAGCTGGGTCTACCTTCTAGTTCCCCTTTTCAGGAGGTTTTTTCTCATGCAGGAGAAAAGCATCCCTGACTGGATTTCTTCTGATTAACCCCGGGGAGGGTGGGAGGGAGAGTAATCCCGGTGTCCATTTGGTCACCTTCTCCCTGCCTCCACCTGGTTCCTCCCAGTCCATTAAGATGAAGACCTGTGATTTTATGCCACAAGAGAGGTGGAGATCCCAGCATGTGGTGAACACCTTTAACGCACAAGCACCCAAGAGAAGAGGGAGAACGGTGTCAAATCAGACCACAGTTCGAGAGACAGCAAAGCAGTGCCTTTCCTCACTGCACTGCACAAACCTGGCTTCAGGGAAGCAGTTACCACACTTAAAACCAAAACGCTGAATAATTGCAGGCTGCTTAGCCCAGCACTGCCTATTGTGCAAGTCCTCCGTACAGGTTTCCACACAGATGAGTGATTTGAGCAATTTTGGTCATTTTTAATGATGGGGACAGCAAAAAGGGAACCCCAGGTGCAAGTACACAAGTTTAGTCTCAGCAGTTGCCCTGCAGTAATGTGGCTGTCCTTGTGCAGAGCCCCTGGGCAGTAAGGTGACAGTCACACACAGGCTTTTTCTCCTGACTGTGGCTGACAGGGACTCCATGGGCCTTCTCCAATGGCTCCAAAGAGCAGCAAACCAAAGTGACCATGACAGCCCATTTCCCAACTCTGAGCATTTTTATACAAACCATTGCAGGAACCTGACTCTCCTGAGTCACCCTGTTTAGTTTGACTCCTCTCTCCTGCTCCTCATGGAACACAAGCCAGCACAGGCCAAATCCTCCCCAGTGGATACTGGCTCATGAAATCAATTACAGGAAGCTGCTCCTCCGATTGCAGGGCCCTTGTGTGCAGCTAACAAGCCGGTGAAGGAACACAGGCAGACACATCCTGCATACACCACTTGCCTCCATCCAGTTTTTTTTCCAACTCTCTCACGAGTTTTCTAAACTCATGCATTTACAGACCCGTGGTTTGGAGGAAACAAAGCAGGGGAGAAAAAGAGAACAAGTGTGGACAAAACTCAAGGTAGCCTGAAATCCCAGCAGCCTCCCCAGAACCACCTCTCTCCAACTGGTGGGGCTGCACTCATCTTTGCAAAGACACAAAGGCAGAGGCTTTTTTTTTTTTTTCCGGAAGTGTAACCAGAGTTACCAGAACAATTCTCTGAAGCCAGCAAAGTTTCCTAAAGTGTGAGAGAGGCCAGAGACCAGTCCTTTCTATTCCCCCTCTTTGTTTGGATCAGGAATTTGCAATCCAAATCCCAGCCACACCAGAGCAGGCAATGAGCCTAGCTGCTGTAAAAAGCATTTTAGAGAGTTCATGAGGCTGTGTGCCAAGGAGCTGCTGTGAGACAAGGTGAACTGAGTTAGAAAAAAGCCTCTATGTATGTATGTAATACCATTAAGATAGCAAATAAAAAACCTGTCCTGCAGTGCAAAGGAATTTGATAGTTACCTAGTGCTCCCCTATAGCTGCAAAGAGTCCTTGAAATATTAACAGGGTTATCAGCATTCACTTATCAGTTACAGTAGTGCCTAGATAATTCAAAGGACCGAGCCAGAGCTCATAAATATGTACACTTTCTCAATGCAAAACTCTTATTATCAGAGAATTTACCTTTTTAAATTGAAATTTGTTAATCTTTTAAATTAACCAACTTCAGCAGCAATCTACAAGAAAAATATATTCAGCTGCTTATTTTTGCATCCATTTATTACTATTTTTTCATGTGCTCTGTGTGTTTTCAAGATAGGTGCTTTTAAGCATGTTTATTGAGATTTTGATGTTAGTACAATGCAGCTGCATTTTGTATCACAAAATCTGTGGTAGGTTCAAGCTGTAGAATTTCTAGGTGGCAGAAATTCATGCAGATGAAAGCTGGGAGCTTTGTACCCACAGAAGAAAGTGGTGAGTGCTGACACTCTTGCCTGCATGGATTAGGTGCTGAGTATTGCACACAGAGCACTGGAACAAATCCTTCACTTGATATGAGTCCATGTGGTCACACAGGCCTGAAGGAGGGACAGTAAAACATTTTTGTAACTTAAAAGGACTTTCTAGAAACTTTCACCTTCCAGAGGGACATAATGCAAGCATGGGCAAAATCATATAATATCTCTTCCAAGAAAAAGCAGCAGAGAAACCAAGTCAAGGGCAGAGCCTAAACCCACCTAATTACTGCCTCCTTTTTAACACCATCCCTATGTGTGTCCAACCATGTGCTGAACTGCTCCAGCACAAGGCAACAGAAATTCTACTGAAAAAAAAAAAAACCAAGAAAAATTAGTTTTGCTTTGGTTGCAAATGCAAAGCAGCCCTAAGCTAAATGAAGGGTTGACTGCCACAGCTCCTCTCCACCTCTGCACTGGAACTCATTTCATACTGCACTGAACAGTTTCTTCACACCAAGTAAGAACTTTTTTGTCTGTTTTTTATTGCTAGTTTGGCTTTTTGCCAACTCTTATCCTCTCTTGCATTATCTTCTACTCGTTCAATCAACTCAGCTGTTTCTTCATGCTAAGTCAGAAGCGTGTTTTGTTGGGGTTTTTTATTGGCAGATTGGCTTTTTAGAAACCTGGTGCATGGAAACAGCCCAGCACAAGGTCAGACAGGTGATGGGAAGCAAAGGGCTGCAACAGCCAGAAGCAAGACTGGTTCATCTTTCCTGCAGCTTGCATCCTGCTGCATTTGTGAATAACTTCCAGCACCATTCATGTATCTGTTGAACCACCTTACCTTGTGGATTCTTTACCTTCTTTTGATACCAAATTTAGGAGACGATAGCAATGTTGTTACCAACACACAGCAAATTACACAAGCTCAGGCAGTTCAAAGGGCCAATTGCTCTCACAATTTATTAATATGCATGTTTAATTTCTGCAGCAAAAAGAGAACAGGAAATAATTTTTCCACCAGCAAGTTCAATTTTCTCTTTAAGGAAGGTTCTCAAGGAAATGCATTGTATATACATAATATTACTTAAAACTATGAAGCTTATCAATTTATCAAGCTTTATCTTAAATCCAGCTACACTTCTTTGGATCCTTTCACAGAGAGGTTATCCCAGAAATTTGCTTCCCTGAAGGTTTCAAACTGCCTTCTAACATCCCACCTAAATTTATTATGTTCACTTACACATTTTTTTCTTTAAATTGCCCTGCTCCTGTACTTCAGGGATGTAGGTAGCAGTTATAGTCTTCTTTGGGTTTTTTGTTTGGTTTTTTTTTTTTTAGTAAGAAGGATGCAATCTTCTACCACAAATGATATCTCCGGTAAAACAAATTCTCTGTTCCCCAATTTGTCCTCTTTACAATATACATTAATTTTTCTTGACTAGGAACAATCAGAACTGGAGAGAGATGAGATATTTGCAGTGCCTTGTACAACAGCATGAAATACTTCACTTTATATAATAAACCCATCTCACTTATTAAGCCCCTGTGATGGAAGCCCCATGCACCACTGCATTTTTTCTGCTGGTCTGATGCTTCCATGTATCTGCACCAACTCAAATACATAGACAGTGGGCAGGCAAGAAAATTAAGTCACCCAAATAATGCAATTTCAGAAAATACAGTAATTTTCCATCCCAGTATTTGACAAGCACCTTAAGTACTATATAAGTTGATGGAGGGCCCAACTCCAAAGAGAGGGCAGTGTGAGCCTGGTGTATCACACCCAGGTAACAATATATTGATTTCTTCAGAGAAGCAGCACCATTTCCTCCAAACAAGCAGCAACACGTGATCCACTTAAAGGAAATGCAAGAGGTGCTGAAATGCCATCACATGGAAGATAACCTGTTCCAAGAGATTTTGTGACTCATAAATTATCATAGAGAAAACTAAATGCTACAAAATACCTAAGGACAGAAACAGAAAATAAATTAATCAAGATGTCTAATAAGGAACAGAAACAGTGGTGCTAAGTGTTGGATTATTAACTATTGTGCTTTCCAAAAGGGATTATATTACCCTGAAGTTCTAATGGATCACTTTCTCACTTGCTAGAGGACCAGCTCTCAGCTGGAAGTTCAACACCCCACCCCATGACCTGACCATCTCTGCAAGGTGCCTACACCCGTGGGCCCCTCCCACTGCATCATGACGATGGAGCCGGGTGAAAACCCATCCCCAGGACAGACCACCAGCTAATTGCCTGCTGACTGCCACAAGTGGGATGCAGGAAGGGATGATACAGGTCACAAAACTAGTCAGAGCCTTGGTTTTGCTAATCATGGTAGAATAAAAGGTCAAAGTATGGCAAAAAGAAAAAAGCACTGGAAATGCAAATACATGGCTGTGAAATCATCAGACTGAGCTCTCTGTTGAGTGCATGGATGGATTCCGTGACCCTCAGGGAATCTTACCTGCTGAATGTGCCAAGAATACGCCTTGCTGGGTATTAGGCAATGTCATGTAATATGACTACAGCAGTAAACACAAAGGCTCTACAGTGCAAAGAACAACACTGGGAATTTCACAACTGCTGAAATCTCAGCTTGATTTCTCTAAAATTCAGTTTCATCACAGGAACAAAATTTAATTAGGGTTTTATCATTAGTCACTTATATAAGTTCATTGAAATACCTGAAAATGCACAATATCCAAATTTTATGCAGCACTAATCCACCCTATACAACCAGTATGGGATGCACAGAGCATGAATAAAGTTCTTTGCCCCACAGGATGCTTTCCAGTCTGAGAAAGCTTTCAAACTGGCCATCAGAATTGTCACCTTACTTTCCCTTTAGGCCTTGAAAAGAGCAATGGAATCTTTTAACAGCTACAGACTGATTAAAGAGACTGGAGCAAAAAACTCAGGGAGTCACTGTCACAACCTCCAGAGCAGGAGAAACTCTCCTGGAGGACTTGCCCCAGGGGAAAAAAAGGGATGGATACTTAACTGCCAGAAGTGGTGTGAAGAATTTTATCTGATCATCTCAGCATCTCAGCTTCAGCCCAGTCTGATGCAGGTTGGCTGAGATAAAGGAGTGAATCAGTCATCCCAGTTTAAGAAATCCCCACCACTTGGCAAAGGACATATTTTAAAAGCAGATTGTACAAAAGTTCATAAAACTCAGCCATACAAAACAAGCATGTTCACTGCACAGAACAGAAAAATGTCCTTGTCTCTCAGTTCTCACCTGACTTTACTGCCATTAATCAGTCACGTCCCTCAATGCTGTTAGTAGTAAATAGGAATTTCTTAGTTTAAAGCTTCTTAAAGCTGAATAAAGTCCCAGACACTGTTATTAGCTGAGCCATTGGGTAGCTGAGGCACAAAGGCACAAGTCAATAAAGGCAACTGCACCTTTTCACAAGGGATGGGAAAAAAATACAGTCAACATCAATACCCAGACTGGGCCACAGAGATGTTGCTCCCACAGACTGCAAAGACAGCAAGCACTGACACTCAGTGTGCAGCATGCCCTGCAACCTGGAGCTGGACACAGATGTCCCATCACTGCTTGTGCTGGTGACCTCTGTGGGACTGTCAGCACATTATGCTGTGGCTCCCTGGGCTCTGCACAAGGAGACGGACAAAGGATTGCGTCTGCAAAACTTCTGGAAGCTGCAACCAGCAGCCATCACTGCAGAAGTCTCAACCCCAGAAGTGCCATTGGAAGTGCAAGGGCTACATGGGCAAGGCACTGGTTCACCAGGTATCGTTTCAGTCTTGAGGGTCTTCAAATCCAGACATTCTGGCTGGTGTTCTTTCACACGGAGGGGTCACCACTTATCGTCGTGGTCCATACATAGAAGAAAGGACTCTTGACAATAAATTCAGAAGGCTAATATGATTTATTAAAATGACTCCATAATTCTAATATTTTTCTATATCTGCTCAGCAGAGAGCATTCCATGCTCCTGCTGCTGCTTCGTCCAGGGAATGTGTCCCAATAGTTTACAATATCAGAAAGATAAAGTAATTTCAGTTCTGTCTCCTCATAGGTAGGAGGAGGCCAACCAATTCCATGTCCTTGAAGAACAGACACAGATATTTTGTTTACAGAAAGCTTACACAGAGTAAAAGACAGCAAAAGGATGTTCTCCCATGGGAAAATGATCAGAAGGCTTACACACAGAGAAACTTATAATATGTTCATAGCAACAACCAGGTATATCTCCAGGGGCATCCCAGGAAGGGACAGACCCTGCCTCTCGCCCTGCACCAACATACCCTCCTAAGTGACAGCACAGTGGTCAGAAGAGGGTGCAGAGTGGATGAGAAATCTGCCCTGCCTCCCCAGATGTCAGAGGGAAGGCAGTGACAACGGAGGCTGCCACACCATCAGCAAGTCTGTGCCTGGTGGGCAGCTGCCAGCCAGCTCCAAGTGCTTGTTGCCCCAGACACCATGGGCCGGGCCTAGGACGTCCCCAGCACATCTGTTATCTCACAGGGCAGTCACTCAGTCGATGCCTGCTGGTTATCTTCATTATTTACAGCAGGTATTACAAAAGCACCCCAACAAGGTCTCTGCTGTGCATGACCCTCTACAAACTTGCGGCAAGCAAACTCCAGAGATGCAGCACCTTGCTGCACAACAGGATAGGGCAAACAGATCCAGAGAGTGCAAAGGGAGAAAGGAGAAAAAAATATGGAAGAAGGAAAGAGGAACACCAGCATGTATTTTGTAAAAAGCTTTCAGCATCTAGCGGGTCCCAGAATATATCCAGGGTTCCCACTTTGCATAACCAGTGCAAACAACCTGTGCCGGCTGTCAGCAGCTTGGTCTACAAACCCAGGTGTCATTCTGCCAAACTCAACGCAGAATAATGTCAGGTAGCTGGGTAAGTAGGACCTAAAAGTTAATCTGTCTTATGTATCAATCAAAACAACTCAGAGAAATTTACCCACATCACTGTAACTTGTACCAAAAGCTTTTGCAAACACCCTGCAAAACTAACCAGAAGGCACCAGCAGGTTCATGAGCTTGAGAAACTGAAGTTAAGATGGGATTTAAACTAGCAGGCAATTATCTGCCAGATGGAGAGGCTCATCACACGGAGCACACATCACTAAATTACGCTGTGTCAGTAAGAGGAAGCCAACATCAGAAATACATGCCGAGAGAAGGGAAACTGAGTCAGCCAATGAGATAGTTCAACCCAGTTGTTGCTGCCAAGAGACCTTTACCACATGTGTAGGGCAGCATTGGCTGTCTACAGCAGCAGGGAGCACACTGCGGGAAAAGCCACTGCATCCAGGTGACAAGCAGCAGCACGTCGGTAATTACTAGCAAGTCTATCATCATGGCAAACTGCAGTGGGAAAGAGGATTAAACACTAGGCAAAGATGGGTTGGACTCTGAACATTTAGCACCGTAATTTAAGTCTGAGCCCATGAATTCTTCCATAACTGACCCTTTAGCCCATCTGGGGGCTGCTCCACATAAAATCAGAATACATTTACAAACAGTTAAAGCCAGGAGGCAAACAAATAATCTCTGATCAACAGGAAAGTACTCCATGGAAATTCCCAGGGTTCTTGTTTATTTTAAGTTCTCAGGTGAGAAGAATTCAGTTCCTGGTTACAACCAGAAGTGACCTAGTCCTGACATGGCCTGAATGGCTCATGATCCCACTTTTGTTATGGCCTAAACAGCATCCAGCAGCTGAGGGTAAAAGCCAGACTGCTCGCACTGCTGCTGGAGCAGAGGTGCCCATGCACACCAGCCAGAAAGCCTCCTCTCCTGTGCCCTCCAAGAGTAAGCGTGATCCCATGGCTTATGACACTTACCAAAGAGACGGGAAATGTGAGTCCCACAACAGCTTCTGAACCTTCTTCGGCTCCTCTTTAATGTATAACAAAGTGAGAGCTCTTAGATCAAGGGCTGGAGCCCAGCCCATCTCTGCCCTCACTGAGTGTCCTGATCGCTATGCTGAGTGAAGTGCCCAAGCTGCAGTGGGATGGTATTTCAAGTATTCCCACTGTATAGGACACTTAACTGCCTAAAACAGAATAGGGCTGCAGGGAACAGGCACCTACAAGTGAAATGCTGTAGCACTTGCTGGCTAGATCCAAGTCCTCTTACTAGACCTAAGGCGTGAAAGGTGCCAAATGCCTCTCCCTAGTCACGGCTGAGCAGTGCCTGCAGCGTCTGGAGACTGCTAAAACAAGAAATGCACAGCTTTTACATGATTTAAACTAAATGCACACAGCCAAATCAATTTCAAAACTAAAAATCACAGGTGGATGTTCAAGGTGGATGTTCACTTCTCCTCTAGAAGTGGAGCCAGCACGAACACAGCAAGCACACAAATAAATGAGAGGCTGAGCTGGTTCCTGGAAAGTTCAAAAGTGCTATGACAGGAATTCAGTGCAATAAGCTCAGTGACTTGCTAACATCGGTTTTGAATAGGATCAAGGAGTCTGATCTGTGGCTAGTGAAAGGAAAGAGCAAACCCAACCAATCCAGCAGATCTTTGTGCCCATGATGTGTGCTCTTGTGGCATCGCAGCTACAGAGGTCCACCTTGAGTACATTAGCTTCCAAACCTAACAGCCCCTTGGGATTTAACAGCAAAGACAGACTGCTAGGTGTTGGCCATCACATCTTGGAAACCCAAATCTAATAGCACAAGTCCTTGCTTTACCACTTTTGGTGGAGTCCAGAACCTTTTACTTCTTCCTGAAACTGGGCCTAGCCCACAGACTCCATGGCAGGCAGGAGATGACATGTTGACAGCAGTTGTTAACAAGGGATTTTTCTTTTGCCTCCTTTAAAAAGCACTGAAATATTTTGACCATATGTGTCATTTCCAAAAGTGCTGGAGACCTGATGGAATGTAGCATCTATCACATGTCAGGCAATGGTGTTGAAAACAGATTACTTTCCTTTGTATGTGATAAACATAACATGTCTATGTTTATCATGTGGTCCCCTGAGGATTTATTACAGGTTTGCTGTTCCATTTATTTGCTTTTTTTGGGCTTGGCATGGGTAAACACTGGAATAAATATGAAGGTGGTTACAGCTTAGCAGCATTAACGACTTGTTGAAACAAAGTCCAACAGTTTTCCTTTCTCTCCAGCAAATCCTACTTTTCTGTTCAAGTGCTTTTTTCCAAGTGTGAAGATCATCCTTCTGAAGTATTTTTAAATTTTCTTTCTTTGTTGAATGCCAAATCCCCATAAAAGCATACTTTCCCCTTCATTCACTCAAACCCTTGACAATATTTAAAGCATATCCTAGCATTATTCATGGCAAAACATTTTCCTCTTTGCAAATTACAGCCTCCCCCATCTTTTCTATCTAGTCTGCTAAGCCTGTTACTACAGGTAGCTTGCTGTAACAGAAATAAGTACAATCATCACTCCAAAAGAAAACAAACCCTTCCGTTCTGGCACACACACTCAGGGTGGGTTCATCCCACTGAACTTCAGCCACCTAACAACAAGGCAATCAGCCCAAGTCAGTCATTCATGTTCCCTCTTTAATCAGTGGGGCGAGATGGACATTTCCAGTCAACAGCCCTCCTGCTTATCAACCAGTCATGGCTGCAACCTACATTTGAAGCATTTGAAGAGATATAGAGGATGATCATGGTGCCAGATAAGAGATCTGACCATAAAAGCCAAGCTGTACCTTTGATAATGCTGTTTTCAATCAAATAAGATCAACAAATTGCAACTCATTCTCAAGCAAAGACTTAAGAATTAAAAAAAAAAAAAAAAGGCATTAGGCAAATCTCAACAGATTTCAAAATTTTTGATAAAGATTACATCCTGCCCTTTTTGGAAAATTGTATTACTTCTACAAATAGTTCAGTGTTTTTCAACACCGGAAGAAGAGCTCCATTGCAGGGGGAATAATAATACTGTCACTTGTAACAGAAATACAAAGTGGCAAAACTGAACTTAATTAGGTCTCAGATGTTCTTTGTTTCAAGTGGACAACCACTGTGAACAAATCTTTGAAGAACTGAACTCCTTGTCAACTTGTTCTGTACTTTGATTCATGCAATCTTTTGTCCAACTAGTCTTAAAAAAGGAGCAGACAACAAAAAACCCTATCATTCAGAAAAGACAGTACTACCACGCTTGTTTCTTGAATGGCAAAGTAGATGTCAGAGTAGTTCGGAGTACTATATTACTTAAAAACATCGTAATTCCCACAGAAACCAGGACAGAAAAACTGTAATGTGGAAGATTGCCAAAGACTGTCATTAGATCTGATCTGAGTATCTTCAGCTCTTCTAACCCTCCTACATTTCCTAAATACTTTCCATAGACGTTTTTGGAAATTCATGTCAGCAGGTAAAAGGAAGCCAAAAGAGAGAGTTGCCCAAACCCTGTAACTTAGGCAATACTGAGGTAAGCAGGTAAGCTGTGTTGTTATCTCAAGTACTCAAACATACAGAGCTTGTCCTCACCAACTGACTCTCAAAACCCTGAGGGCTTAAGAAAGAGAGGGTGAAGGAATGGAGAGCACAGATCTTGTGTCTCAACATTTGATCCTTCCCTTACTCATCCTCCATGCATGAGCATTACTGCTAGAGTTGCCTACACTGCTAAATATTGAAAAGGTACTTGCACACAGGTTTAAAGAGGTTTCTGCTTCACATTTAGTTGTTTCCTGCTCCAGCTTTCAGAGCAGTCATATTCCCAGGGTCTTCGTATCAGTCTCACCTGACCCACAAGGGAATTGAGGGGCCCAGTGAAATTGCAAATGGAACCTGTGCCCAACAATTGCTGTACCCAACATAACCAGATGGATGTGAGCTCAGCTATGCCAGTGTATGCAGCAGCAACACATCTGGCTGAACTGGAACCACCATCATAGCTGTGGCATGCTCTCACATGCCCCTGGACCCACGAACTCTGAGCAGCCAGCCAGCCCGCCCAAACACTGGAGACAACTTGTCAGCCGCAGGGGTGTCTGACAGACCTGCTGCACACCCTGAGGAGGAGGCAGGTCATGATTGAGTCACGCCAAACCCTCCGTGAGGATGCTGGGAGATACCAGGATGGCAAGATGCTCTGATCAAGATGCTCTGACCAGATTGGTTGAAATGTGAGGATGTTCCTGTCCAAGTGTCTGCTAAGGGTCTCTCAATCACCCTGCAGAAGAGCAGTGAGCACACTACCTACTTCACCTAATGTTATACTTTAAAACCTCACATTTTGTTCCTCAGTCATGGGATGTCTTGAGAAAATTTATTTAGTTCCAAGACAGAAGTCAGCAATGGATGGAAGTTCCAAGGTATTAAGTACATACACTGAAGGAAAATGGACCATTCAATGAGCAGATGTAAAATGATAGGCTTTATCAGCAGCCAGACACTTCCTCAGGTAACGCTTGGGATGTTGGAGATAATGAAGTATAAAATCCCACTGCTACACATCACCTACTTCCTCACCACTACCTCTGCTGCAGGTTTACTATCATGCTGACATCGAAACTTAGAAAACTGTTCCTGTATTCTAAACAAAGGGTTCTTTTGCCATTACTTGGACAATAATTCAATGTTTATTCTGTATTTGGCAGTTTGCAGCAGGTTCCACAATCCCAACCTAAAACAATTCTGAAATGTCTGACCAGAAAAACAGGACAAGAGAGGATTCTTCTGAACTCATGGGTGCAGGTCAGAAGGAAGAATACTTCAGTGATGTCTGAGATGGAAGCAAATCACAAGAGGATACACCAAGGAAACCAATTCTGTAATATACCCTGAGGCTTCAAAAGCAATCAAAATATAAACCAATTACTAATCCAATTTTTAAAAAATGCTTATTACAACTATCTCCTCATTTGCAAATAATGTGAAAATGAAAGGAAAAAAGTTTTCAAGGTAATCCCACCACCATACTTCTCTACATTTAATTTCTTTCCCATGAGACTTGTTATCAAGTAAAGCCTATTATATCTTTCTCACTGTCATATCTCCATTCTCATTCTTCTTATACTTCCTACTTGTTACCTTAGCTTCTCTCTTTCCCAGAAATTGCCAAGGAAAGTATCAACATTTTATTTATTGAGAGACAGAAGATACCTTTTATCTCATAAAAAGTTAACTTCGTCAGTCAGATTTCCACTAAATATTTTCCCCTCATTGCCACAGATGTTCTCCTATCTCTTGAAACAAAAATACACCACTCCTATTAAATCTAGGCATGAAGTGGAAGGAAGCCTGTAGGGAAGCAACGAGGTAACCACAGCTTTTTATCAGCTGGAAAACATCATACAGCTGAAAATGGAAAGTCACATTCCAGCAGGCTGGAAGGACACATATCTATAATGCACCTTGCTGCAGCATGAATTAGAATATGGAACCTATATGGATGCAATAAAGGATACAGGTAGCCACAGCAGATCCAGGAACTACCCTAGCTTTAATTGATGGTCACTGCTCTTAATTTGCTATTTTAGGAAAATAAACGTAAACGTTCAAAGTCACCACTACTAGCTGTTATCAACCATCCTTCACTTCAGCCCCACCAAACACACCACACAAGGACTGGGGACACAATCCTGCAGCTTGTGGTATCATGCCATCTTTCTAAATGGGTCCCTCATCATTGCAGCAGCGCTGCTGCCTCCTGCCCTTGCCCTGCACTGGGATGCACGAGGGAAGTGCAAGAGCCCAAGGTCCCTGGGACACCAGCGTGCAAAACCCCAGCAGCCACAGAACAGGCTCCAACACCTCTCCTGCTCCAAGGGGAGGACTCTCCACCCATCCATTTCCATCATCCCCTAGCTGTATAACTCACAGGCATCCCCACACCAGGTGCCTGTAGGAATGTTTCCCTGCAAGGGGGGCCACGCTAAGTGCCAGTTTGGCTGCTAAGTGCCCCTTGCTGTCCCTGGAAGCACATCCTTGGTGGCAGCCAGAAGCAGCCACCCTGTGGATCTGCCCCCACAGCTCACAAGGGCCCACCTGCCCTGCTGCCCAAAGGTGGGGACAAGAGGCTGGGCTGTGCCCTGGTGTCCAGCACACATCCTGAGAGGTCACGCCATGCTCACCCTCCATGCCCAGCAATGTCCCTGTACACACAAGGATACCTTTTTGCTGGAGTTTCCTTTTTCCTTTTAATCTCAAATCTTGCCACACACAAGTAATGCCCCAACACTTTGTATCTCAGGCACAGCTGTGGCCTCACCTTTCTCAGAAGGGCTGCACCAAAGTATTGCATCATCTGTATTTGTATGGAGAAGGCACAGATCTGGACATTCAGGATCATTAGCAATAATGACTTTTAAATTACAATAATAATGAAGATTCTTTACCAAGCTCTGAGTAAAAATTCCCAAAGTTGATTGTAACACAGACAAGCTCTATGTTAATTTCTATTTGCTGATAGTCAATAACCTCACTGAATGCAACCGGATATTTAAAGCTAAAGAAATGTTAAAGGTGATACTTGAGCGTGCACAGTCCTTAGAAATGCTCGGGCATCTATCCCTCGCTGCCTGAGGTGCAACACCTTCCCAGAATTGTCTATTGTATGTTGCATAATGATATTTTACATTTATCTGGACCACTCAAAAGCTGTAGCATCCAGCCAGTTTGGGTTTTGTCTGCACTGCTGATTTAGGCTGGGTTCCCAGAGGAGTTTGCACACTCACCTATTGTATCCCACTGAGCTGTCGTTGATGATAAGTGGGACTACTTGTGGCAACACAGCCAAGCAGGTGCCAGCAGTGTTTGCAATGTGATACCCAGGCAAACTTGTGTAACATTTGTGAAAAGCTGATGCTCATACCAGCCTTCCCCCCGCCGCCACAGCAAGAACTGCAATACAATGTTTAACAGGCAAACGCAGTGTGACTTCAGCAACGTTTAACCCATTTTTTGACCAAATAAATCCCAATTTAACATTATGATGAACAGCATTGTGGACAAAAAGTAATCATATTTAACAATTTAAGCAGTGTAACTAAGTCAGCAAGTAACACTAAGAAATCACAGACTGATCCACTCTTGACCACCTGTTTTAGAAGGTCAGAGTAAAATCCTGCCCCTCCTGGAAAGCAGGGGCAGGTTTCAGCAGAGTCCAGATTCCACCCCAGTTGTTAAAACAGCAACACAATGTGCAGACATGGGAATATAAAGCCAAAGCTCTGCCTTTCTGCAGGAAAACCTTGAAGGTACACTAGAAAAGGGAGAATATGCTTTTTTAAGGGACCCCTTGAGCACTTCTGGAACAGTTGCATGCAAAAGGGGTCCTGTTTGTACACTCAGACAGCTCCGTACAACAGGCAGAGGGACACCCAGAGAGATTCACTTCAAAGGAGACAGACTTCAAAAGCTCCTTCCCATCCCAAAGCAGAATGCTAATATCCACACCACCCACACTCCTCCCTCCTCTGCCTGGCTTGGTTCCTGACTGGCTGTGCGGGCACAGCCCACAGGTACCCCAGGGGCACCCCAGCACCCAGGCAAGGGCAGAGCCACGCACGCCCCGAGCCTGCCCAGCTGCTCACCACCCCACAGAGCTTCTGACAATGATGACATGAAACTTCTGACAGCTTTATGAAGCCTATTAGCTCCATTTGCTTGGTCTTCATTTCTTAAATTTTCTTTATAAGCAGAAGGCAAAAATTACCATGCTTATTTGAATAATCCCCCAGTCAAATGAAAGAGTGCTGCGTTCAGCCACGTATCAGTGTCTCAAAGTAACTCCATGGAGTAGCAGGGCTCCTCGCTAGCACTGCACACACTCACATGCCCCTGCAGCACAGCACATTGCTAGATAGAAATAAGATTTTTATAGCACCACTGTTATTTCCGACTCATATAGAGATCAAATCCCCCAAGTTCATAAAGAGTTCCAGTCCTTCCCTGACCTAAGAGCAGCTGTGAGTAGCGGAGAACTTTCTGTTTGTCTGGGTTGAGAGGTTAATGGCTACTCCATAGACACGTTTTTTCCAGTTAACTGGCAGGTCACTTTAGCAGATGATTTGCAGGTGTTACGCAACACTTAGAGATAACCCCGTGGAGTACTTCTGTCTGAGCAGCTTCTCTGCCTCTTTTCTTTTTTGAACTGCATCAGATAAATCAGAGAAACCAGGCAGGTGAGACTTTCATGGACTAATCACACTACAAACTGCCCTTCCAATTTCCACACAGTGAACTTCTCCAAATAAATATCAAATGTTGTTCAGTGCTTGTTAAAATCCTAGCCATAAAAAACTTTAACATTTCAAGTATCTCAAGATATGCAGCAGACAGTCCATTTTGATGAACATCACAGCACAGTTTCAAAGTTCACACTTTCACAAAACATGAAAATGATGCTGGAATAACCAATCTCCTGCATAAGAAAACTTCACTCCTACCTGAGACTTCATCCACTTAAACCGTGTAAATCATTATATTGAGAAAGGAATTGTTCATGTCAGCTATTTTTCTGCACTGAACACACTCTTCACCTAGTCTAACAACTTTTCCAAGCTTTGTGCTCCAAGATGAGTGCTTATCTTCTGCTACCAGATAAATAGCTACTGGTTCAAACAGACAATGACCATGCAATCATCTGCACCTTAATCCAAATGTTTTTCTTTAAGGTCACAAGCCTACTGTCTGTTTTTCCTGCTCCAAAAATGCTGTTTCCATGTCCTGCCTCACAGGACATGGAAACAGCATTTACCTTACCACATAAGCTGCACCCCAGCATTTTGGAAGAGCCAGGAGTGGCTTTTCAGGAGATACACTGCAGCAAAATCAGTCAGCTCAGTTAATATCACTTTCATTTTTCTGAAACAAAAAGAACCTCAAGCTTGCAAACACAAGGGAGAGTGTGGCTCACTTTTCCGAGGCCTTGCTGCACACTGTGGCCACTTTTACAGCAAAACAATTGCTGCTGGGATTATGCCACAGTTTGATTATTATTTTTCTAATAATCTCCCCAACTGTGATTTTACGTATCTAGTACTTCGAACTTTTTCCCTTTTTACAAAAATAACACAAATCGTAGTTTTAGGTTGCAGAGAGAGGCAGCAAGGAAAATATCTGGCTAAACCTTTGAAAGTCAACAGAAATATGGGATCAGGTCCACAGTAAACTTTATAGAGTGGCACCTGCAGAGGAAATTACTCATTGCATGATTGATGTCACAATTAGAGGCATAAAAAGTAATTCCATGATAAACAAGCAACAGAGCAGAAAAAGAATAATATCCTAAGAGCATGTTTGTGCTCAAATAAAAGTACATATTGGACAATATGGAACAGTCTTCACACACACACAGAGACACGAGTTTTCCAAAGAAGTTAATGGCACAGTACCACTCCCTCTCCTTGTCTCTCCCTGATTTGGGGGCCGCATTTGGCCAGTATCTGCCCCTAGTGCCACTAAAGCAGCTCCAGTGCCATTAGCCATGTTACACAGCCATCACACAGCATAACTCATTGCTTTCAGAGCTGCCGTTTCCCACAGGAGTGCAGGTCAGCAGTGCAAACACCAGCAGAACATCCATCTGGGCCACACCAGCTCTGGGCCGAGGTCTAAGGAACTACCAGCCAAACCACTGGGTACACAGAAGGGAGTAAACATGTTTTGTTGCTGAAAAAGCAGAGATATCAAATCTCAACTTTTTTTTACAGAAAAAAAAAAGAGAGAGGGGAGACAGCATTACAGATACCTGTGCATTCCCTACATCTTTGCAAGTTACATCATTTACTATCTTTATGGAACCACATCAGAAAAGCTCCAGCCAAGCTCAGCTGAGGGAGTGTGCTCCCTTCCATGCACACTCATATTTATTTATCCTTGTGATCCACGTTTACTAAATAACTTCAAAGCACCACTTCAATCCGCAGCACATAGGCTTGATACATTTTTGTGGTTCCTCTCCAAAAATTTCACAGATAAATTGCTGCTTCAGGAAACCAAGAACTACACTCTAAACTGCAAGTGTGTTATTTCTGCCCATGCCCCTATACTGGTCTGACAAACAAAATCATGCACTCAAATGCTTGCTTACCTGAGACTGACACTTTCATAAGGGCTTCCAGGGGTCTGTTGTTGTCCAGATCACGACTGAGTTTGAGTTCCCCAGTGGCAGAGTCCAAAAGGAGCAAGTTTAACTCATTGCCTTGGACAAAAGTGTAGGCCAGGCTATCAGACACATCAGGATCGTGAGCTGGGATCTTGCCAATCACGCCAGAGGGAAAGCTGTTGGACTTGTTGGTCACGTAGTTATTGAAGAGGATCTGGAAGTCCTGCAGCACGGGTGGATTATCGTTCTGGTCCAGGAGGCAGATGTGCACAGTTGCTCGGCTCACAAGAGGGGCTGAAGTGGCCTGCACAACAATAACATACTCTGTCCGGCTCTCATAATCCAGGTCCATTAGGGCTGTGAGGTCTCCATTGAGCAAGTCTAGTTGGAAGACCTCAGGGATGTTCCCCTCTACAATTTGGTACATGATCTGTGCATTGGTCCCCTCGTCGGGATCAGCTGCACTGATCCGTGCCACAATAGAGCCCACGGGGCTGTTCTCCTCCACAAAGATATCAAATTCATCCTTCTCAAAGACAGGAGGGTTGTCATTAATGTCCAGCACAGTCACCTGGA
Source organism: Leptocoma aspasia (assembly GCA_013399835.1). NCBI lineage: Eukaryota > Metazoa > Chordata > Aves > Passeriformes > Nectariniidae > Leptocoma > Leptocoma aspasia. The sequence continues at coordinate 274,559 of VXAX01004279.1, read as the reverse complement.
TGTCCACAGAGGCTTTCAGTGGTGGGCTGCCCCTGTCCACAGCAAAGGCCCGCAGGCTGTAGACAGCCACGTTCTCGCGGTCCAGCTTGCGCAGTGTGCGTATCACTCCAGAAGTGGGTTCAATGTAGAAGTCTCCATCTCCATCGTCACCACCTTGGAACGTGTAGAGGAGACGGCCATTGAGGCCTGAGTCACGGTCAGTGGCAGACAGCTGCAGGACACTGGTGGAGAGTGGCACGTCCTCAAAAACCGAGCCCTGGTAGCGGTCGCGCAGGAAGCGGGGTGCATTGTCATTGGCATCCAGGATGAGAATCTCAACGTATGTCGTGTCCGATTTCTGGGGGATACCATTGTCATGGGCTGTAATGGCCAACGTGTAGGAGGCCTGGTCCTCATAGTCCAGCTCCATCAGCGTGGTGATGGTGCCTGTATCAGGGTCAATGCGGAACTGGGGGATATTATCGTCCAAAATATAAGTGATTCTTGCATTCTCCCCCGTGTCTTCATCAGTGGCACTGATGGTGACAATAGAGGTGCCAGTGGGCTTGTCCTCACTGATGCTCACTGTGTAGTGGGAGCTCTGGAATACTGGGCGGTGTGTGTTGGCATCTGTGACATTGACGAAGACCTGGACGGTGTCAAAGCGAGTGCCATCAGAGGCAGTGACTGTGAGCACATACTGCCTTTCTTGCTTGTAATCCAGGGGCAAGGCCAGTGTGATCAGCCCTCCTCCACTCTGACTGGTGATGGCAAAACGGTTCCTGGTGTTGCCACTGGTAATCTGGTAGGTCACAACACTGTTAACATCCTTGTCCACTGCTGTCAGAGTCAGGACACTGCTGCCCACAGCTGCATCCTCGTTCAGTCTGAGGTGATACACCTTCTCTGTGAAGGTGGGATTGTTATCGTTCACATCCAGGACAGTGATGGACACGCTGGCTGAGGAAGTCATGACTGGCACACCGTGGTCCCTGGCCTCCACCCCAAAGTGATAGTTTTCCACAGTCTCTCGGTCCAGCTCTGAAGCCACAGTGATCCACCCTGTGCTGTTGTTGATTTGAAAAGGGAACTCAGAGTCACCTGCTACAGGGGCACCTCCAGTGGATGGTGCCATTTCTATGAGTTTGTACTCCAGGCGGGCATTCTCTCCAGAGTCAGCATCCACAGCCTGGATGTGCAGCACCGAGTAGCCCAGAGGAACATTCTCCAGCACCGTGGCCTGGAAGGGAGTGCTCACAAAGATGGGGGCATTGTCATTCACGTCTACAACCTGCACTGACACCATACCACTGGAGTTGATCAAAGGAGGTCTGCCCCCATCCTGGGCTTTGATCCGGAGTGTGTACTCCCGAATAGTCTCGTAATCCAGAGGGTTGATGAGGTCGATGGCGCCAGAGAAAGAGTGAATGTAGAACTGGCCTTTCAGGTTGCCACTCACAATGCTGTAGTGCACCTGGGCATTGCTGCCCCGGTCCCGATCTGTGGCCTGTACCTGCAGTATCTGGCTGTTCACTGGGGCATCCTCTGGCACCTGGACCAGGTAGCGCTTTTCACTGAACTGAGGGTAGTTGTCATTCTCATCCTCTACAGTGATGTGCACCATAGCTGTGGCACTGCGTGGCCCTGGATCCTTGCCCTGGTCATTGGCTTCCACCACCAGGTGGTATTCAGAGACTTCCTCACGGTCCACTGAAGCTCGGGTCCTCACAACCCCGGAACGCGGGTCAATCTCAAAGACGCCGTCACCAGCTCCTGGCTCCAGCAGGCGGTAAAGCATGTTGGCATTGGCTGGGGCATCACCATCAGTGGCACGGATGGTCAGCACCTCATAACCCACCTCCAGGTTCTCCCGGATGCTCTCCCGGTACTCGGGCTGCTCAAACACTGGCTCGTGGTCGTTGGTGTCACTCACAGTCACTGTCAGATAGGTGGTGGCCGAACGGCGGCGTGGGGAACCGTGGTCGGAGGCGGTAACCTTCAGCACGTGGGTGTCCTTCGTCTCCCGGTCCAGGCTGCGGGCAGTGACCACACTGCCCGTCTCGGCGTCGATGGTGAAGTAGTCGTTGGAGCGCTCGTCAAAGAGCGCCTCCATGGAGTACGCCAGCCGGCCGGCTTCACCCTCGTCAGGGTCCTGGGCCCGCAGCACGATGACCGCCGTGCCGGCCGGTTCGTTCTCGGGGATGGAGACCTGGTAGCTGG